>OY992538.1:108591354-108894293 GCA_963921195.1 Pegoplata infirma
TGTAAAGAAAGAAACAAAAAATAAAAAACGTTAAATTTTTTAGTTATTTTGGAAGTATTTTTTTTAACATGATAATGTTTTTAGGCTGGTGTCTAATTTTAAAAAAGTTGCAGGACGCCACCTCAGTTTGACTATATAAGCTTACAAAAAACGAAAAAAAAACAAGAATTACTATTTTCATTTTCTTAAAACCAAAAATTTTAATAACGTGGGTTTGTAACTTGGATAATAATTCACCTCGTGGTGAATAAAACCGTTTTTCAACAGCTGGTGAATAAAAGATAACATAAGTATTTTTCAACAAAAAAAATTTTTTTTCATCAAATTTTTTGTTTTTTCATCAATGTTTTTTTTCATCATTTTTTTTTTTTTTTTCATAAATTTTTTTCCTTTAAATTTTTTTTTCATAATTTTTTTTCATCAAACTTTTTTTTTCATAAAATTTTTTTTTTCATCAATTTTTTTTTTTTCATCACTTTTTTTTTCATCAATTTTTTTTTCGTCAAATTTTTTATTCATCAAATTTTTTTTTTCATCAAATTTTTTTTTCGTCATTTATTTTTTTTTTTTTCATTAATTTTCTTTCATCAATTTTTTTTTCATCAAAAATTTTTTTTTTATCAAATTTTTTTTTTATCATTTTTTTTTTTGTTTTTTCATCAAATTTTTTTTTTCATAATTTTTTTTTATCAGATTTTTTTTCATCAATTTTTTTTTATACCCTCCAACCACAGTATGGGGGTATACTCACTTTGTCAATCCGTGTGTAACGCATCGAAATATCGGTCTAGGACCCCATAAAGTATATATATTATTGATCAGTGATCCATTCTAAGACATTCTAGCGATGTCCGTCTGTCCGTCCGTCCGTCCGTCCGTCCGTCTGTGGAAGACACGATACAGTCCAAAGTAAAAGAGCTAGACTCCTGAAATTTGGCACGAATATGTCTTATGGTATTGGGCTGGTTAAGTTCGAACATGGGCTAAATCGGATCAGGGGGAAAAAAGTTCCCCTCTTAAGAACTAAACAAACCTCTAAAAAAAGCCATTTTTTATAGGTTTTTTTGTACTTTTGCTTAGCAATCGAAACATTTTTATGTCAAAAGAAGTTCAAAGTCTTGCAGTTGGATCCAGGAAGGTTGTCTCCCACCGACGTAACACCCCCCCCCAAAAAAAAAAAAAAACACGCCCCTGTTTTTTTTTAACGTGTTGGAGGGTATAAAAGATTCGGCACAGGCGAATTTAACACTCTCACTTGTTTCATCAAATTTTGTTATCAAATTTTTTTCTCACCCAAAATTTTTTTATTTTATTATTTTTTATACCCTCCACTCTAGTGATAGAGGGAATATATAAGTTTGTCATTCCGTTTGTAACACCTCGAAATATTGGTCAAGGACACCATAAAGTAAATATATTCATGATCCTCGATCGATTTTAAGACGATCTAGCGATGTCCGTCCGTCCGTCCGTCCGTCTGTCTCTCCGTCTGTCTGTCTGTTGAAAACACGCTAACTTTTGAAAGACTTTACGGACGCTCCTGAAGTTTGGCATATATGTTCGGCATTTACCTGGTCAGGTTGGAATTGCAATCAAGCGAAATCGGTCTAGTGGTTCAAAAGTTATGAGCAAAAGACTGAATTTCGGCAAGGATTTCGGCGTGAATTTATGAGATAAAAAGCACTATAACTTTTGAAAAGCAATACTGAGGATGCTGAAGCTCGGCATATATATTTTTCGTTCCACCAGCCTAGTTCGTATTGAATTTCATCCAAATCAGTCCAGTGGTTCAAAAGTTATTAGCAAATCCGTGAATTTCAGATTAGCTTCACCTTAAATTCACGTGTTGAAAACCCGTTAAACCAGTTTTAAAAACATTGGTAAGTCACAAAAATATTTTTCAACGTATTTTTGTCACTCAAAAATATTTTTATACCAAAACAAAAAAAAAGCACTCGAAAAAAATTTTACACTCAAAAAAAATTAGTAAATTATTTTTTTTTTTTTCAAAAATTACTAAAAAAAATTTTCTTACACAAAACAAAATATTTCTAATCAAAACTCTTATTTTTTTCACGTTAGAAAATTTACTATCACTTAAAATGGGCATTGTGGAGGGTATACATAGATTCGGCCAAGTCGAATTTAACTTTTCTACTTGTTTTCATGAATTTTTCTTTTCACCAAAAAAATTCAACAAAAAATTTTTTTCATCAAAATTTTTGTTCACCAAAAAGTTTGGGTTCATTAAATTTTTTTTTACATAACCCGAGTAAAAATAAATATATATAACAATATATAATTTGATGCAAACATAATATATCATATATGATTATACATTCCGTAGGATATTTTCTAAATTTTTAAATGCAATCATATGCAGTTATATATAATTTAATCATGATTCGGATTAAAAGGTGTACGGTTGATATAATTATATAAAATTATATGAGGGTCAATACAAAATTTGTTTTTCTGTATAATTTAACATAAAATTATATATAGCTTATTCTGTTCCATACAAAACTATATATATGTTTCAAATTAACCAAAAAATTTCTAAGTTTTTTAGGCAAAGTATAAGAAACTTTTTAAAATGTTCCTAAACATTTCCTTGTCAGGGTTATGTATATCACCTTTCTGGTTCGAAGCGTACCCAAACATTTTTTTTGTTTTAGAAAATTATATGTTTGGTGAATGTATCGTTGACCTGTGGTGTATCTCAAACCCAACCAAAAAACACAAGGATTTTATATGTTTTTATGCAATTAGATCTAATTTGATCCACTAATATATGACAATGTCTGGTCAAAACTCGGATGAAATCAAATCATATTTTATACAAGTTGATCTTTTTTAATGCAAAAAGATAAATATACATTGTGTCACATATCATTATATATTGCATCATGTAAAAATTTTTACTCGGGAATTTTGTTTTTCGTTAAAAAAAAAAAAACATTTTTTTTTTTACCAAAACTACTTTTTCACCAAGTCTAAGCTTTTCGCATTCATATTTTACAGCTCTTTTGGTTTCTTAATGGGGTACTCGACTGATATTTCAATTCGTTTTGCTTGGAATAGAAAAGTAATAACATTATTTTTTCTAAAAAAACTTTGCTTTGGCAAGTACACCCAAATCTTCCGCAAAACATTATCATGATTTAATGTTTTGGGCAAGAGTACAAAATTCTCAGGCATTTTTATTAAAATTATATGAAATCGATTGGGGCATTAAGGGGCCAACTTATAAAACTATTTGTAGTTTGCTTAAAAAGTTTAACGTTTTGTTGTTTTTAAAGAATTTTTTTAATTTCAATATTTACACTGTGCGACAGCCCAAATCGACGGGGGGTTCTGCTTAGTGGGGAAAGTTATATCGGTCAAAAAAAGTTATACGTGTTCCGGGGTTTCTCTGGGTTAGCTCTTGTAATCGAGATATATCTATTTGAAGTTATAGGGGAAATGGTAGTTTTTTCTACCTTTTCGTATATTGGGACCATCTAAATGTCCAAATAAAAATTCTTTTCAGCACAGATGTAGCTGGCGTTAAGCTTTACAACTTGTCAGAACATCGCTTTGCGATATTCGGACATTTAGATGAAGTTAGTAAGTATCTTACAGGGAAATTATAATTTTTGTGTGCCTTTTTCGTTAATTTTGACCATCTTAATGACCGAATATCGCAAAGAGAACTTCGGCAAAATTTGTATTCAAAATTCACGAAAACGTCTCAAAAAACTAAAATTTCCCCATACGATACTTACTAACTTCATCTAAATGTCCGAATATCGCAAATTGATGTTCTGCAAAGTTGTTAAACTTAACGTCAGTGATATTTGGAAATTTAGATGGTTAAAATATACGAAAAAGTCACAAAAAAAATAAAAAATTTCCCCTATAAATTAAAATCGATATATCTCGGTTACTAGAGCTAACCCAGCGAAACGCCAGGACACGATTAATTTTTTTTTCACCGATATAACTTTCCCCGGTAAGCAGAACTCCCGACGATCACTGACCCCTACCATTTGTCTCACAGTGTTATTAATGACTTTTTTGTACATTGTTTGAAAAACAACATCATAAAAAATAAGGACTTTCATTAAAATATATTTTTTTCAGTCTTTTATTTTTGTTTTGTGAGTAAAAATATGTGATAATTCCTTTAATTTTTAACGATTTTTTATGTATTTTTTTTAAACAAGTTACATAGTGATGCAAACAACTTTTCGAATCGGAATGGGTTGCAACCAAAAGCAAATGAAAGTTTACATTTTACATAACCAAACCCTCAAGTTTTTTTTTTTTTTAACATGATAGTAGTAATATTTTTTTTTCATAAAATTTTTTTTATCATTTATTTTTTATCAAATTTTTATTTTTAAACGTTTTTAATAATATTTGTTATTTTTTTTTTTTTTTATAAAATCTTTTTGTTTTTCATGAAATTTTTTTTATATCGAAAAAAATTATTTTTATACCCTCCACTCTAGTGATAGATGGTATATATAAGTTTGTCATTTCGTTTGTAACTCATCGAAATATCGGTTTCGGACCCCATAAAGTATAGATATTCATAATCTGTTGTTTGTGTTTTTCTGATTGAAGAAGAAAATTGTGTCTTCTAAAGATTAAATTAAATGTGGATTTACCCTAGACCATGGTTTCTGTAGCCACTTCTACGTCATCAGTAGGCAATTACATTAAATTGATTATTTGATATTTGCTAGAAAAATTCCTTATATGTTTTTTATCAACAGACTAGCCTGACATGAGCTTCGAACCTGTGTCGTTAAATCACTCATGTTTTGTATACCGAAGCTTTAACCACTACGCTATACTCGGTGTACAAACATCAGTGACTAAACGTAGTTTGTTTTTAACTCACAGTAGGTTTTGTGTGTGACGTATGCAGAAAAGCTTTTTCTCTAACTCAAGCAATGCATTTAATCTAGAGACCAACAACAATTTTCTTAATCTTTCATTTACTTTATTTTATGCAAACTTTACTATAGCGGAGAATTGTTTGTTCTTCACACTACAGTAACGCATAGTTAAAGTGAATTGCCCACACGAGCGACATTTGTCAGTATTTCTATATAATCCCCGATCGATTTTAAGACATTCTAGCGATGTCCGTGGTGATCACGGCCAAAATATTACACGCAGATGACTGAAACTTAACATATTTATTGAAAGTTCTTCCGAGAAGTTTGGTATTACATTTTAGCGATATCGGTTCAGCGGTTCAAAAGTTATGAACGAAAATGTATGGGCACCTCAAAAATTTTAGTACATTCAACAAAACCTAAAGTACAAAATGCTTTAATTCGGCTGCTGTTTGACATATGTCTACATAATTAAACACTAAATGGTATTTTAACAATTACGAACATATTTTTTTGACAAAAAAAGAAAAAAATCCAGAATTTGTTTTACCAAATTGTTTAAATGTCGGGCAATTGTATTGAATTTCAGCAAAATCGGTCCAGTGCACTGTGGCCGAAATCACTGATTTAGCGGCGCTTAAGTCAAAATTAAAATATTAAGATCGATAAATGTTTTTGCCCTGCATCGTTTACCTATACTTTACAGAAAAAAATTTACGTTTTTACTTTTGTTTTGCTTTCAATATTCTCACAGCTGTAAGCTGTCAAATATACATGTTCTGCAGCAAGTGTATTAAAGGAATTGGGGGCCTAATTACTCAGTGAGTTTTTCTTGACACTTTTAAGTCAATTGTTTATACATTTTGAGCCAAAAAGTTTTAATTGAAAGTAAAAGGTATGTTTTAACTAAAAAATAAATGTTTGTGGCCTGTGTATATCTAGTTTATTATTAGTGCATTATAGAAGTTGACATTTGTGATATAAACTATAGTTTCATGGACTGCAACTTTTGAAATTCGATCGTATTCGGTCCAATTCCTGTTTTGTTTATTATTTTGGGTTATTTTTGTTGTGACGTTTCAGTATGGCGTGCTAGTTCGCGCAAGTTGTTCGGTTTTTAGGGTCTATCTGCCTGTCCAAATAAACAGTATAAACGCGATACAGACCACAATTTTTAATTGATTTGGCTAAAATTTGAAATTTAAGATTTTTTATCAAAATAACAAAACTTATTAAATTTTTGACTAAATCGGTCCATGTTATCCCATAGCCCCCATGTTAAGTTCCCCTTCCAGTTTTACTTAATAAGCCCTAACAATAGTATTTTAACAAATATCCTTTTAAATTCGACTGTTAAATGTTTTTTGTAGCCATAAATAATCACTCCAAATTTTAACGGAATCGGAACATTTGAACTACCAGTCCTCATACAGACCACCCTCCCGATATTCACATAAATTTCCCAAAATACATAAAAACACTGAAATAAATAAATATGGTTAAAAATTCAATTCTTTTTAAGTTTTATAATCACAAATATGCATTGGGCTTTGTTATTTTACATTTCCGAATTAAGCGCCGCTAGATTGGGTGTTTCGGCCACTGTGCAGTGGTTCAAAAGCTAATAGCAAAACCGTGAATTTAATATTGGTTTCACCTTAAATTCACGCGTTAAAAACCGTTTAACAGGTTTTAAAAACATTGGTAGGTCAAAAAAATATTTTGCAACGTATTTTTGTCACTTAAAAATATTTTTTTTTTAAGTTCAGCGAAACCTTTTCATTATTATTATTTTGAACCGGTCATTTTCGAAAAATAAATAAGAGGTATTCCACACCAAATGTCCAGCGAAAAAAAAACAAGTGTACCGTAAACTTCTGAATAGGTTGTATGGATAGCCCTATATGGAACTTAGAAAATTCCCTTTTTGGTTTATCAATTTTTCAAAAACTGGGCTTAGGAGGCGTGGTCAAATATTGAAAAAATTGTGAAATTTGTTGCTAATTGCCTTGATTAAATATTTATCACATTAAAACGGAATGCACTACAATCTCAAAAATTTACATTCTTATATAGTTTTGTACGGGCTATCGATTAAAATTTTTTTTTTTTTTGGAAAATTTTCAGAACCCGTTCTGAAATTTTCCATTTTTTAAAAAGTCAATTTATCAAAAATCCGGCCACTTTTTTATACCCTCCAACCACAGTATGGGGGTATACTCACTTTGTCATTCCGTGTGTAACGCATCGAAATATCGGTCGGGGACCCCATAAAGTATATATATTATTGATCAGTGATCGATTCTAAGACATTCTAGCGATGTCCGTCCGTCCGTCCGTCCGTCTGTCTGTCCGTCCGTCCGTCTGTAGTTAACACGATGCAGTCCAAAATAAAAGAGCTAGACTCCTCAAGTTTGGCACAAATATGTCCTATGTTCCTAGGCAGGTTAAGTTCGGAAATTGGCCAAATCGGACCAGGGGGAAAAAAGTTCCCCCTTGAAGAACTAAACCAACCTCTAAAAAATACACCTTTTTACATGTTTTTTTTTTTTGTATTTTTGCTAAATAAATGAAACATTTGGTATATTTATCGCGATGGGAAGGTGCTCTCAACGTCCCCCTGCCCCGAACAACCCCCCCCCCCCCCCCCCCTAAAAAATATGAAACGCCTCTGACAAATTTTTTTTTGTATTTATTTTTTTTTTTTCATTTTGGAGGGTATAAAAGATTCGGCACAGCCGAATTTAACACTCTTACTTGTTTTTTTTTCATTTTTTTTTTTAAGTTTAGATGTTTGTCCATCCACACAAGAAAATTCAGAAACACGTTCTTCGTTTTTTTCGAGAAAATCGCATTTGAATATAAAATTTCATAACAATTTTGTAATTTGCTTGTATTTTTTTTTTTTTAACGTTGCGAATGAGTAATATTAATTGCATAAATATTTATCATACGCTCTGTTAAAACAATTAAATACAAAAATACAAGCAAATTACAAAATTGTTATGAAATTTAAAATTCAAATGCGATTTTCTCAAAAAAAAGGAAGAACGTGTTTCTGAATTTCTTTATGTGGATGGACAAACATCTAAACTTAAAAAAAAAATTTAAAAAAAAAAAGTGGCCGGATTTTTGATAAATTAACTTTTTTAAAAAATGGAAAATTTCAGAACGAGTTCTGAAAATTTTCCAAAAAAAAAAAAAATTAATCGATAGCCCACACAAAACTATATAAGAAAGTAAATTTGTGAGATTGTGGTGCATGCCGTTTTAATGTGATAAATATTTAATCAAGGCAACTCGCCACAAATTTGACCATTTGTCGAATATTTGACCACGCTTCCTAAGCCCAGTTTTTATAAATTTGAACAACCAAAAACGCAATTTTCTTAGTCCCATATAGGGCTATCCAAACAACCTATTCGGAAATTTAAGGGACACATGTTTTTCTGTAGCGGGACATTTGGTGTGGAAGAATGCCTTATTAATGCAGTATTAAAACGAGTGCAATGGTGCGTATACTTATTGTACATTTTTTTAATTTATCATACGTTCGTGGTCTTTTACCTAAATTATTTCATTAAACCGTACCAATTTTTTTTTTTTTAATAATTCCAAAATAATTAAGATTAAATTTGTAAAAATTTAATATTAGTTGGATTTTTAAAATGAGGTCGATTAAATATTTTTTAGGAAAAAAAAGAGTTAATCCAAAATTTTGGTTTATGAAATAATTTACAACAATTTTGCAAACTTGAAATATGGGAAATACCAGAAATGTCTATAATTTTTAGAAATTCAATTTTTCTTCTGCATTTTTTCAACTTGAACCCTTATAACAAATATAATTAGAGCCCGTGCTCGATCTGTACTTACAGAAAAAATCAAATAAAATTACTGACAAAATATGTCGCCATTAGGCACGTCTCCGAAACTGAAAATGCAAATTACTTCATTTGTGTCTGCAATTCCAGATCATGTTGGTAACCCTTGCAAAATAATGTAAGAAACAAAAAAGTTGAAAGAAAGTGTGAAGTGAGGTTGAGATTGCTAGAAATAGAAT
The DNA here is from genome assembly GCA_963921195.1 of Pegoplata infirma. NCBI lineage: Eukaryota > Metazoa > Arthropoda > Insecta > Diptera > Anthomyiidae > Pegoplata > Pegoplata infirma. The sequence goes on from OY992538.1 coordinate 108,600,310, forward strand.
TGTAGTTTTGAAAACTGTCAAAATTTATTCTGTAGAAACTATAAATATTCACATATATAAAAAACAGTTTTCATTAACAAGACAAACCGACATTTAAAATCCTACTGATGATGACACTAACTGGGGTGTTTGAAACCGGTATGGGAAATACCAGAAATGTCTATAATTTTTAGAAATTCAATTTTTCTTCTGCATTTTTTCAACTTGAACCCTTATAACAGATATAATTAGAGCCCGTGCTCGATCTGTACTTACAGAAAAAATCAAATAAAATTACTGACAAAATATGTTGCCATTAGGCACGTCTCCGAAACTGAAAATGCAAATTCCTTCATTTGTGTCTGCAATTCCAGATCATGTTGGTAACCCTTGCGAAGTAATGTAAGAGACAAAAAAGTTGAAGGAAAGTATGAAGTGAGGTTGAGATTGCTAGAAATAGAATTGTAGTGTTGGAAACTGTCAAAATTTATTCTGTAGAAACTATAAATATTCACATTTATAAAAAACAGTTTTCATTAAAAAGACTGGGGTGTTTGAAACCGGTATGGGAAATACCAGAAATGTCTATAATTTTTAGAAATTCAATTTTTCTTCTGAATTTTTTCAACTTGAACCAGGGTTGCAAAAGTTGGTACAATTGTACTTTTTTTGGTACAATTCGAAGCTCAAAAGTACAATGGTACACCAATGACTTATTTAGTACAATTTAAGATCTTCTCAGTTTATCCTTTTTTTTTTGGAATTTCCCTAGTTTATCGATTCATGGTGGCAACTCAACTTTTGTACCATTTTTATGTGATTGGATCTATGTTTGGCCATATCTGAAATTGGTGTAGAAATACATAAAAACAAAATTACATTGGACCGACAGAGTGACGGGCAATCATAGCAAAGTCGACTCAACAAGTGACTCTGCGTCCATCGGTAACTTAAAGGTGGGTCTAGGACCAATATTTCGGATAGCTGCCAGCCATGGCAATATGACAAAGAATACTTTTTTCAAAAATCATATATATTCTGAAATGTATTTTTGAAAATTGTTTTTTTTTTTTTTTTTTAATTTATGATGTTATAACGAAAGAATGATACGAAATAATGCTTCAATCAGCGCTGAGAAGATACATGACCTCACTGCATCAGCAATAGCGCTCGTTCAAAGCTGTAGTGCTCTAAACTGTAACATCGCCCAAAAGAATCATGCAATAATTCAGTTGGCTTGGATGCGCTCTTTGAGTCTTGATTTCTTTCCAAAAGCTTTTTCAGCACAAATTTCTGCTGGGAATGTTTTTTCGGTCCTTTTTTTAATAAAAAAATTTAAAAACAAAATTTGGTACAATTGGGGTCGAAAAAGTACAATTTTAGGAGCTCGTTGGTACAATTTTGATGTTCTCATTTTGCATCCCTGACTTGAACCCTTTGAATATAACATAGTTTGGGTTTTTGATTGAAGAAGAAAGTTGTGTCTTCTAAAGATTAGATTAAATTAAATGTGGATTTACCCTTGACCATGGTTTCTGTAGCTCCTTCTACTTCTTCAGTAGGCCATTACATTAAATTGATTATTTAATATTTGCTAAAAAAAATTCTTTATATGTTTTTTTTATCAACAGACTAGCCTGTCACGAGATTCGAACCTGTGCTTCTAAATATCTCATGGTTTATAGCACCGACGCCTAACTGCTTAAGGATACTTTTCACTATCACACATTTCCACTATACAAGCGTAATTTCACCATGTTAGCGAAATATTTTTTTAAAAAATTTGGCCAGAAATTGTTCACTTATTAGATACGACTAGGTTTTAATCAAAAAATAATCTTTAGGAAATTGGTAAATTTTAATGTGTATAATGGAAAAGTGTGATAGTGGAAAGTACCCTTTAGGCTATAGTCGGTATGGAAACATCTGTGCCGAAATGTTTTTTGTTTAACTCACAGTAAGCTTGTGTGTGATGTATGCAGAAAAGCTTTTTTCTAACATCGCTTACAGATTCTTTAACAGTTTGAGATTTTTTTTTTGTGAGTGTAACATAATAAAAATAAATAATTACATATAAAAATTTTATTAGATGCTTAACTGGCATTGTTGGGATATATTTTTAATATATTGTTAATTTACCAATTCATATACTAAAGGCAGCAGCCGCATGTAGTACAAATGTTAGATCAAAAGTCAAAATTAGACCAATTTAGAAAATAATAAATCGCGTAATTTGATTACGCCATAAATATAAAAATAATCCAACAATAACTGAAATAAAATGTAATAAAAAAATATATGTAGAAGAATCTCTATATGAATGTACGCTGCAAGACATATTAACAAATAGATTTTGGAGACATATTGTTTTTATATACAAAAAATATAATGTGTGTATGGTTAGAATAGACAAAAAAAAATTGTTTTACTTAACTGTAACATTAAGAAACAAGTAGAAAAGTTAAATTCGACTTTGCCGAATCTATGAATACCCTCCACAATGCATTTTTTTTAAAGGAGAGTACATTTTTAACGTGAAAAAAATTAACAATTTTGATTAGAAATATTTTATTTTGAGTAAAAAACTCTTTTTTTTGTCATTAAAAAAAAAAAATATTATTATTTTTTTAATTGTAACACTTTTTTCGAGTGTAATGTTTTTTTTTTTACTGTAAAAATATTTCTGAGTGAATGCACGCACGTACGTATGTACACAAAATATTATCATTTTTGTAAAAAAAAACTAAATTTTTTTTGAGTGTAAAATTTTTTTTGAGTGTAAAATTTTTTTCGAGTGTAATTTTTAAGTCAAACTAAACAAGCTTAAAAAGCATTGCTTTAAAACTAAACAAGTTTGAAAAGCATTGCTTTAAAACTAAGAAAGTTTGAAAAGCATTGCTAAGTTACCACCAATGCTTTTAAAACTTGTTTAATCACGTGGAATTTAAGGTGAACAAAATCAGAAATTCGGGGTTTTGCTTATAACTTTTGAACCACTGCACGGTGGTCAATTCCGGCCAAAAATCAATAACTTCTTTATTTCTGCATGTAAACAGCTCAAATTTAATATTCGAATTAAGAATAACATATCTGATACCTTGCCCAAATATTGGACCCACAAATACAGTGGTTGGCCAAATAATCATGGACGTCCCAAATGTATCAAACATGTCTGCATATAAACAGCAATAATTTAATATCCGAATTAAGAATAATATATCTGATCTCTTTTCAAAACGTTGGACATACAAATATAGTGGTTGGCCAACTAAGCATGGACGTGTCAAATGTATCAAACTAATTAAGGTGGGGGTTGGAACTAAAAGAAACAGCCATAGTGTTAGCAATTTTTTAAAAAAAAAGATACGCAAGACTTTTTAATTCTGTTTTTTATTTGAAATATTAATAATCGTATTATTTTTAAAAGTTTAAAAGACAAAGAATTGCCAGGGTTTCCAGTTAATTGTGGAATGCTATTTTTTAAAGGACATAATATTTGAATGAAAGAAGAAATTGAAGTTTTTCTATTTTTTGAGTTTACGTTAGCATATCTTCAACAAAGTGCTTGAAAATTTAATTATCTACAAATCAAAAAAAAAATAATATCATCAAAATCGGTTTAGTAGTTTTTGCTGTAAAAATGCAGCCAATTTTTCTCTTAAAAAAAATACGATTAACTGGCAACCCTGAAAATTCTAGTTGACCAAATTTTGTGTTATGCAATTTTTAAAAATGCTAAAATGTTCTTTCTTTCAAATGAAAAAACAGAATTAAATAATACTACTATTACGTATTTATTTTTTTAGCTGTTTAAAAATTTCTAACATTAAGGGTGTTTTTTAGTTCCAACCCCCCTTAAACCACATTTTTTTTATTTCGTCCTTTTTTGAGTTTTTTTTACGCAAATCTATGGGTTTTAAGTTAGTATCTATTCACATTCCCTATTTTGGTGGAGTTTGTAGGTTTAAAAAAGTCCACCATTTGTTAAAAATGAGTCCACTAAAAATGCTATGGTTTAAAGAATCGGTAAAAGTAGGGGCTGAAATTTAAAATACTTACTTTTAATAGTTAAAAGTACAAACTGCTTTTCATAGCTAACCTCTAATAGCCTCTAATTGATTTTTATGGTCTTTCAAAATTTATTTTTTTTAGAGTTTTTTTGTAATTTTTATCTAATTTTCATACACATCACTTTGAGACAAAAACGCACACAAAATCTGCAAAAACAACATGGAATTATTATTTACTATAGGAATTAAGAATCCATGTCCGAACTTACAAAAATAATGTGAAGAAAAATGCATAGCCAACTTTTATTGAAAACTAAAATATACATTTTAAAAAAAGCTGAAATGAGAAGCAAAAAATACTCAACTTTGCACCACTATGGACAATAATATAGTGTTACAAGGCCCAAACAAAGATTTAAATTGTATGTTTTGAAGTATTAGCTATAATATAGCATCAAAAGTTCATCAAGATTTAATAAAAAAATAAAATGATTTTTGGCCGGAATTGACCACCGTGCACTGGTCGTTCCTGAGGAACGACAAAGATACGTGCCACGTTTCAGTAGTCTCATTATTGTCTTTCGAAAGTTATCGTGTTTTTTATCTCGTAAATTCGCGAAAAACCCTTGCCGAAATTTACTCTGTTGCTCATAACTTTTGAACCACTTCACCGATTTGGCTGGATTGCAATACCAACCTGACCAGGTAAATGACAAACATATGTGCCAAACTTCAGTAGCCTCTGTGAAGTCTTTCAAAAGTTAGCGTGTTTTCTACGGACAGACAGACAGACGGACGGACGGACGGACATCGCTAGATTGACTTAAAATCGATCGAGGATCATGAATATATATACTTTATGGGGTCCTAGACCAATATTTCGATGTGTTACAAACGGAATGACAAACTTACAGCTGCGGTCAAAAAAATAGCACCAGGATAAAACAAAATTTTCTTCGTTGGTATTTTTTTAACAATTTCAACTTATGCCACTGAAAACGTGTCATAAGATACTTACAAGAGTATGAAACAATATTACATAAGAAAAGGCTAATTTGGTTTTTTATTTTAATAAAAATTTTTTAAAATAACTTCAAAAAGACTCAGTCAAAAAAATAGCACCACAGTACTTTTTGTATTAAAATTAAATTCTTAAATTTGAAAAACGAATGGATTATGAATTCAGTATTGTTTTGATATCTTTAAATATTAAAAAAAAAAAATGTCGAGTGCTCATTGTTGACAATTACCTCTGTACAACGTTTTTGTACCGAATTCGCGAGATTTTGGGATCTTTAATTCGAAATTGAGTTCCAGATTTGCTGAACAACCACACAAAGAGCTTCATTACAAGTTGGTTGTATTGAGACACTCCCTTCTCTATATCTGTCCGTTAACTATCGATTTGGTCTAGATCTGGGGACTGACCAGGCCATTCCATCACGTTTACTTTATTGTCCAGAACCAATTTTTCGTCATTTTCCCGTCGTGCTTTGGGTAATTGACGTGCTAAAAGACCTAAATTAGAGGCATTTGCTCAGAAACTTATGGTAACATTCCTTTCTGGAGGATATAAACGTTAAGTGTATATCCACGGTTGATCTAGTCCAATATGTGAGCCATGGTCCAATATATGAACCCCACTCCGCAGTAGGAAAATATCCCCCACACCATAAGCACCATTTTAAGTTATTTTTATTTCGAATTTTGGATTGAATTCCGCGTTATAGGGTCTTCTGACATAGGTATGTGATCCCATGTCTCCAAATAAAACAACAATGGATTCATTTGTCCATAGAACATTGATCCACTTTTAAGCTGGTCATTCTGAGTTACTGTTAGCAAACTTCAAACGACTTGCAGCATGCTTAAGTGAGAGTAGGCGCACCTTTCCGAGTCTACAAGCGTTAATGTTGTTGTTTTGTAATCTTTGACGAACATTTTCTCCATTTGCTGTCCTTTTTAAGCTCTGCAGCTGCCGTAGATGGGACTATTTTCCATTGTCTTTACAAACACCTAACCACTAATGGTGACAAACATCGCTTGTGACTAAGTTTTTCAAGCTCTAAAGTTAATTTTGTTGAATTTCCAATCATTTTATAAGCGCATCCAACCAATTTTCCTTTTTCAGAATATGGTTTATGTTTAGAAATCATATTTAAAAAAAAAACACGTTTATGAGGAGTGTAATTCCTTCCATGTCATATTTTTATGAAAATAAATGTCAAACTTTGTAATGAATTAAATTTTTTTATAAATATAAACTATCTTTCTTTAATATTTAACACTTTTGTTTTGATAATTAAGACAATATTAATTTTTTTAAAGATGTCACTCGGTGCTATTTTATTGACTGCACTGATTCAGAGTTTTTTTAAAATATCGATCATTAAAAAAGAACCGTCCGCAATTTTTGGAAAAAGTAAAAACATTTAAGGGGTATATACTTAGTATAAGAGTATTGCATATTTACTTTAAACGAATACGCACATAATATTTTGTTTTTATTGAATGAATAGAGATTTTGTCAATGGTGCTATTTTTCTGACCGGCACTGTATATATACCCTCTATCACTAGAGTGGAGGGTATAAAAATCATATGAAAATTCGGAACCCAGCCTGTAAAAAAAAAAATAGAACTTTTCTTATGATAATTATGATATTTTTGTTCATCTGTCTCAATATAAACTAAAAACTGGGTTTTCAGCTCACTCTAATTAACAGACTTACGAAATTAGAGATACACTGAGGGAAAAAATCGTAGTCATATCAAAAATTTTCATAATCACTTTTAAAATTCTCAAATTAAAAAAAAAATTAATAATGTAGTTGAACTTTTTAAAATTTTAACTGTCTCGGCCTTGACTTTAAAATTTTTCTTTTTTGAATTAAGTATTCGAGTACTCATTTTCATTTCATGGTATCGCCATGTTGAAAATCGTCATTTTGATTTTAAACATTTTAAATATGAGTTTCAAACAATTTTAACTGTTTAAGCCAAATGGTCACATTACTTATGGTCACCCCTTTTTTAAAGCCGTGTTTTATATCACCTTACTTATGGTCACCCCTTTTTTAAAGCCGTTTTTTATATCGGAGTAATTGAAATTAACGAAAGCCATTTTATTATTTTTTGTTGCTATCGTTGTAAATTTTTCGATACAAAAAAGTTGTGATTTTTCCGCGCTCTAAAAACTTATTTTTCTTTGTTAAATTTAAATTGTTAAATTTGTTCATCAAAATTTGTTAAATAAACAAGGAAAGTATTTATACTTCACCACATTTTATTTGAAAAAAAAAAACAATCGTCCCAGCAAAACTTTTCGGAGTCATTCAAAAATAACTAGTTCTAGAAGTACTTCAAAGCTTGTTATGATAGGTTCTAAAAGACCATCCTGGAACTAGTGATGTCACAACTAGTTCTAGAAGTGATCCAAAAGGGTAATATTTTGATTCCAAAGAGGTTTTTTGGGGTAGTTTGGGAACTAGTGATTTGGAAGTAGTCGTACATGACTTCTGAACCACTTCCATGAAACAAATACTGGTTCTCAAATAACATGTTAGAAGCTGTTTCAAAAACTTTAAATTTTTTTCAAAAAAGAAAAAAATATATATTTGATTACGTATTTCTCTGTTGCATCGTCTATTTGGAAAAAGTCAAACCTTTTGAAATATGTACAGAGGGGCTAAAAGTATTATTAAGTATTGGGTAATTTGTTTGGTATTATTAAGTATTGGGGCATTAGTGCAAATAGGTTTTTATAGATCCATTCAATTACCTTACTACAATCTGGAATAAACTTCTTTATTTACTACAGCTGGAATTTTTTATTACAAAAAGTAAACAAAACTTTCCAATTGTAGCAAAAATAGTAAGCAATTTGGGTAATCCAACTAACAATAAGTATATAATAGTAGATTTTTTGGTCCCTACAATATTTTTTTTTTCAAAAATCCCTTATTCTCCTTCTAGATAATTTCTAATTGCATTAATGACTAAAAAAACAAAAAATACTACTAATTTTGTTCAGTAAAGTGCTGATATTGCGTTATATTTTCAACAAAAAATAATTCAAAAATGTTTTTTTTTTTGCAAAAAAAAATGTACAAAATGTTCCTAGACTGCTTCCCTAGAACTAGTTCTGATGGTGACAATTTCAAACAAAAATCATGGGTTAAAGAATGGGATATAGAATTGGTTCTAGAATGACTTAAAGAACCGTTCCATACATGGGTTCCTAGACTACTTTCCTAGAACTAGTTCTGATGGTGACAATTTCAAACAAAAATCATGACTCTGAGAACGAGATAGAGAACTAGCTTCTTGGAAGTAGTTCCTGTCGTGACAATTTCAAAGAAAAATCATGGGTTAAAGAATGGGATAAAGAACTAGTTCTAGAAGTAGTGATGGAACCGTTCCATAGGAGGGGTGATTGTTCCTAGACTACATCCCTAGAACTAGTTCTGAGGGTGACAATTTCAAACAAAAATCATGACTCTGAGAACGAGATAGAGAACTAGTCGAGCAAAAAAGAAGTACTCCAGCACTAGTTCTGGAAGTCACGCAAGTTTTGCTGGGATTCGTGTTTTTTTTGGTTTTATTTTTCTTTTTCCGTCCGTGTGTGGAAGACACGATACAGTCCAAAATAAAAGCGCAAGACTCCTGAAATTTGGCCAATATATGTCTTATGTTCATAGGCTGGTTAAGTTCGGAGATGGGCAAAATCGAACAAGGGGGGAAAAAGTTCCCCTTGACGAAGAAAACCAACCCATGAAAAAGGTAACTTTTTATAGTTTTTTTTGTATTTTTGTTAAACAAATGAGATATTTTTTTGCTCGAAAAAGTTCAAAGTCTTGGACTTGGACCCAGGGGATTTGAAAATAATTTTTTTTTGGTCCGCCCCCTTTTGTGGGCGTGGATATTAGCAAGTAATTTGTATAGTGATGAAATTGTAGATCTTTTGTACAAAAAGCACAGTTATTAAATTTGTAAACATTTTTGACCAGAGAGGAGGTGTCCCCAAGGACCCCGACAAGCCCCCATAAAAATAGCCCCTGTACTTTTTTTTTTTTTTTTTTTAACGTTGGAGGGTATACAAGATTCGGCACAGCCGAATTTAACACTCTCACTTGTTTATGTTAACATTGAAATTCGAAAAAAGGAAAAATTGATCCACCATAGTGTATAATAATAGCGTGGAGCAACTTTTCGAACTTCAAAATCGTCGGCGTCGAAAAAGTTGCCCTTTAGAGTCAATATTAACACAAAACAAGTGAGAGTGTTAAATTCGGCTGTGAAGAATCTTTCATACACTCCAACACGTTAAAAAAACAGGGGCTTTTTTTTTTGGGGGGGGGGGCGTTTGCCGGTTGGAGACAACCTTCTTGGATCCAACTGCAATACTCAAAAAATTATGTCATTAACTGTTTGTAGTTTATTTAAAAAGCTTTACGTTTAGTCATTTTTAAAAGAAAAAACATTTGTTTGATGTTCAGTTGTTATTAATCACTACTTCTGTCCTTTGTTTCAAAAATAACACACTAAAAAATAAAGACATCATTAACATTTAATTTTTAAAGTCATTTATTTTTGTTCTGTAAGTAAACACTACTGATTATTCTTTAAATTTTTAATAATTTGGGTAAGTAATTATACCCTACACCACTCTGTGGTACAGGGTATAATGAGTTTGTGCTGATGTTTGTAACTACCTGAAATATTGGTTCTAGACCCACTTTCAAGTATACCGATCGACTCAGAATCACTTTTTGAGTCGATTTAGCTATGTCCGTCCGTCCGTCTGTCGTCCGTCCATGTAAACGTTGTGCGCACGATACAGGTCGCAGTTTCTAACCGATTTGTCTGAAACTTGAAACTTAAGCTTTTTTTGAACCAAGAACGGACGCTATTGAAATTGGAAAAAATCGGTCCATGTATTGACCTAGCCCCCATACAAACGTCCCCTTTAAATATGTGGCAAATGCCCCTAATAAACGTATTTTAATAGATATCCTTTCAAAATTTATCAGGTAAACGTTTTTTGTATTTGCAAATCACAGTTCCGAATTTCTAAGAAATCGGACCAGTTCTTCTTGTAGCCCCCATACAAACCACCCTCCCGATATTCACATAAATCTATAAAATTTGATGAAAATAGAAACATTTGATTACAATACTTTAATAACCCAAAAATCTGATTATAACCGAAACATTTTTGGACTTAGGCCCCATATAAAAATTTTGCCGATATTACTAAAAGCGGTTTATTTACAACAAATATAAGCCAATTTCACTCATATTTGGTATGTGAGTGTTTTCTACACTTATTAAAAACTCCACAAATGATAGACCCAATTGGTCCATGTTTGGACTTGGTACCCATTTTCCGGGAAACACTGGTGTAGGGTATTATATGGTCGGTCTTGACCGACTATAATTTTCTTACTTGTTTTTTTTTTTAATTGTTGGTATTTTTTAATAAAATATCATTAGTTTTTACCTACACAAGTAGGTTATTTTTTTGTAGAAAAAAAAATTCAAAAAATTATTTATAGAAATATAAAAACATCTTTGTATCAAGTGACTTTGGCACGATGGGTAGAGTGTCTGGCTAGAATGTAGTTGAATGCGGGATCCATTCCCCAAAATTTTATTAAAATTTTTTTTTAAAAAAATATTTATGTTTTTGGAATTTGTTGGTAAAAATAACAGAATTACCATTAATTTTTAATGTTTTCGTAGGTTATTTTTTTTGAATTTGTTGGTAAAAAAGAATGAAAAACCCGTAATTTTTTTAATGTTTAATGTTATTTATTTTAGAAAATTTTGTTAACAGTAAAAAATAAATGTTGATGTTTGTTCAAACAAATGAATAATTACTGTGATGGTTTTCATTTGTTTATTCATCGGTTTTAAATGTGTTTTTCGTTTGTTTTTGCCTACAAAATATTTTGAGTGAAGACTTTGAACTTATTCTGACTTAAAGATGTTTCATTAACTACGCAAAAAGTACAAAAAAAATTAAAAAAAATGGCGATTTTTCGGAGGTTGGTTTAGTTTTTAAAGGGGGAACTTTTCTCCCCCTGATCCGATTCTGCCCATGTTCGAACGTAACCAGCCCAATACCATAAGACATATTCGTGCTGAACTTCAGGAGTCTAGCTCTTTTACTTTGGACTGTATCGTGTCTTCCACAGACGGAGTGACGGACATCGCTAGAATGTCTTAGAATCGATCACTGATCAATAATATATATACTTTATAGGGTCCTAGACCAATATTTCGATGCGTTACACACGGAATGACAAAGTGAGTATAACCCCATACTTTGGTTGGAGGGTATAAAAATATTGGAACTTTTGGCCAATGTCTTTGATTCCTTTCTTGACTTGAAGATCGGAAAGTTACGAACTAAGTGAAGAACAAAAATTTTGTTTTAAATTTTTGTTTTAAGCTTAAAATATTAGTTAATATTCCAACATTACTGGAAAAGTGTTTTTTAAGTGAAATTTTTTTTTGTCTGTAAACATTTTTTGTTTTTTTTGTTTCTGTTTTCTTTTGCTTTAAAAATTGCTCCACCCTAATACACAATAATAAATCTCTAAGGATTATTGCAAAATAAAAGGCATCTGTAATAAAACAACATTCATACACTACAAAAAACCTTACACTTAAAAAATTATGTCATTAAATGTTTGTAGTTTTTTTAAAAAAATTTACGTTTAGTTGTTTTTAAAAGAAAAAACATTTGTTTGATGTTCAGTTTTTATTAATGACTGCTTCTATCCTTTGTTTCAAGAATAACACAATAAAAAATAAAGACTTTCATTAACATTTAATTTTTAAAGTCATTTATTTTTGTTCTGTAATTAAAAACTACTGATTATTCTCAAAATTTTTAATGATTTGTGTAAGTAATTTTTTTTTAAATTGTTGGTATTTTTTAATGAGTTATCATTATTTTTTACATACGCAAGTAGGTTATTTTTTTTTTAGAAAAAAAAAATCAAAAAATTATTTATTGAAATATAAAAACATGTTTGTATCAACTTGATACTTGATACTATCAAGTGACTTTGGCACGATGGGTAGAATGTCTGGCCAGAATGTAGTTGATTGCGGGATCGATTCCCCAAAATTTTATTAAAAATTTTTAAAAAAAATATTTCAATAGAAAATTGTAACAAATAACCTACGAAATCATAAATTTTTACAGTTTTCGTAGGTTATTTTTTTTTTGGAATTTGTTGGTAAAAATAACAGAACTATCATTAATTTTTAATGTTTTCGTAGGTTATTTTTTTTCGAATTTGTTGGTAAAAAAGAATGAAGAAACCGTAATTTTTTAATGTTTAATGTTGTTTATTTTAGAAAATTTTGTCAACAGTAAAAAATAAATGTTGATGTTTGTTAAAACTAGTGAATAATTACTGGGATGGTTTTCAATTGTTTTGAAAACCATCCCAGTAATTAATCACTAGTTTTAAGTGTGTTTTTCATTTGTTTTTGCCTACAAAATATTTTGAGTGTATAAAATGACAAAAAAAAAAATTGTAAATTTTTTTTTTGCTTCCTCCTGTTTACGAGGATTCCTTGTAAAGATTATGAGTTTTTTTTTGTAAATTTTAGCAGCTTTTTAACCAACTAATTAGTAAATTTACAACTTTTTTGATGCTTTACAAATTAGTACAGGAAATTCTCGTAACTCTACTAGATCTTTTGCTAATTTCTATTTCACGAGAATTCCTAGTATTTTTTTTTTTTTGTAATTTTACAAATTTTTTACCAATAAAACTGTAAATAAACAACTTTTTTTAAGAAATAAAACTAACAAGGAATTGTCGTGATTTTACTAGATTTTTGTTTTAAAATTACCTTTCAAATTTGGACATTTACGAAAAAAATTGTAAAATTATATAAAAAAAAAAATAAATTTCAATAGAAAATTTTTTGTTTTACAACAACAAAAACTGTCAAATATTGGTTAAATGGGATAACGAGACTTTTTCCAGTAATCTGACAATGTTTTCTTTTTTTAGTGTACACTCAAAATATTTTGTAGGCAAAAACAAATGAAAAACACATTTAAAACCAGTAAATAAACAATTGAAATGCATCCCAGTAATTATTCATTTGTTTTAACAAACATCAACATTTATTTTTTACTGTTGATAAAATTTTCTAAAATAATTAACATTAAATATTTAAAAATAACGTTTTTCTCATTCTTTTTTACCAACAAATTCGAAAAAAATAACCTACGAAAACATTAAAAATTAATGATAGTTCCGTTATTTTTACCAACAAATTCCAAAAAAATAACCTACGAAAACATTAAAAATTATTGATTTCGTAGGTTATTTTTTTACAATTTTCTATTGAAATATTTTTTTAAAAATTTTTAATAAAATTTTGGGAAATCGAGCCCGCAATCAACTACATTCTGGCCAGACACTCTACCCATCGTGCCAAAGTCATTTGATACAAACATGTTTTTATATTTCTATAAACAATTTTTTGATTTTTTTTTTTTTTACAAAAAAATAACCTACTTGTGTAGGTAAAAACAAATGATATCTCATTAAAAAATACCAACAATTAAAAAAAAAGTACTTACCCAAATCTATAAAAATTTAAAGAATAATCAGTAGTTTTTACCTACAGAACAAAAATAAATGACTTTAAAAACTAAATGTGAATGAAAGTCTTTATTTTTTAGTGTGTTATTTTTGAAACAAAGGATAGAAGTAGTCATTAATAAAAACTGAACATCAAACAAATGTTTTTTCTTTTAAAAACGACTAATCGTAAAATTTTTTAAATAAACTACAAACAGTTAATGACATAATTTTTTGAGTGTACTATCACTTTTATTCTCTAACACAAATAAATGTACTAACACAAATAAAATACACATAAGTTACTAGAAACATTTAAAATATGCCAACAACAAACAAAAGCAAAATATACATTACATACTAATACTAATAAAACAAAAATTGTGTCTGTGTTATATCAGGTGCGGATCCAGGGGGGGGGGGGGAGAGAAATCCCATTCTCCAAAATTATTTCGAAAGAAAAAAGAAAGGAAAGAAAACAAGTAAGAAAGCTATATTCGGCTGTGCCGAATCTTTAAATACCCTCCACAATGTTAAACAATGCACAAGACGCAGACCACCTTTCTTGGCCAAAATTGATTTTATAGGAAATCAAAAACGCTTACAAACAACAGAAAACATATATTGTTTTTGGATACACTTATTTACCTTTCAAAAACAAATTTAGATAAAAATAAAAAAAAACGTATTTTTTTTAAATTTTTTCAATTATTTTTTGAGTTTAAATATAAAAAATTTCTTATAATAGGTATATTCGATTACCTAAATTTCTTACTATTTTTTACTACAACTGGAAAGTCTTGTTTACTTTTTGTATTGAAAAATTCCAGCTGTAGTAAAATGAGTAAAAATTAGTAGATTGTAGTAAGGTAATCGAATTGACCTAATACTCTACATGGAAAACAAAAAAAACAATAACAATTTTTAACACAAAACCTATTTCAAACAAGAAATTTTTCCAGTTTTGTAATTTTGGCCAAATAAAGCGATGCCCGGAACCATAGTGCAATGTAAATATTTAAAAAACAAAAAAAAATATTTTATAAGTATGTATGAAAATTATATAAAAACAACCACGTGTATGACACATACTACGTATTTTTTACTTCTATTGATACAAATAACTACTAACAAGCCAAATAAGCATCAACAACTACAAAATGGCGCGCAGCCACGTCATATCATGGAGGTTTATATTGAAACTCATCTCAATTGCTCATAGCTTCTTAACCCCTTAACCGATTTTGCCATAAGTGGTACCAAAATAACCAACAAAACGTTGAGAACAATAAAATATGAACCTATTTAAAATTTTATTTGAGTATGTCAACCATGACCCAAGATAAATCATTTTAAAATTTTGGGTTAAATGTCTGGTGCCTCCCCCAATTGTGCGATTTCGCTCAACTTATTTGTGAGTGTTAGGAATGATAAAATTACATAAAATTCCAAGTTTCGTTCTCATTCATTCAACAGGTGTCAAGTTATAGCATTTTTTTGTGTAAAATTTACCATTATTTTTGAGGTACCTTTACATTTTCACTCATATCTTTTAAAATACTTAACCGCTTTCAAAAAAAAATACATCAGTTTCTGCCTAGGAGAATTACGCAACTTTTGGTACCCCAAGCGTTTAAATCGGTTCCGGATTATTGCCAGACAGACAGACGGACGGACAGACAGACAAACAGACAGACAGACGGACATCGCTAGATCGACTTAAAATCGATCAAGGATCATGAATATATATACATACTTTATGGGGTCCTAAACCAATATTTCAATGTGTTACATACGGAATGACAAACTTATATATATCACTAGAGTGGAGGGTATAAAAAAGAAAAAAGGAAAGGGGAAAAAAGGAAAAAAGAAAGGGAAAGGAAAGGAAAAAAGGAAGGAAAGACAGGAAAAAAATGCTAGAATGTAAAAAATTCTTTGGGGATTTATATGTGTGCTGATCGTTTACGTCAGCACACATAGCCTTTGGATAAAATGTTTTAGAATTAAAGAAATTGCATATAAAAAACTTAGATGGCAATAGAGTCGTGGACATTTTCTAACCAAATAACTTTCCTTATTATTTTCTATGGAAAAAGTATAGTTTTTTATAGAAATATGTTTCAAAATTTCAGACTTTACGTTTAAAAAATATTTTTATACTTATTCGACTTTGAATATAAGAATTTTTTTAATTAAAAAATTATCTCAAATTTTATAAAAATATCTTATTACATTTTTATAGAAAAAATCCCTCAGCACCTGAGAATTTTTCCTTAAAAAAAATGTTCCAGAATCTGATATATATTATTTTTTTTTTTTGTAGAAAACATGTTTCATAACTTTTCTATAGAAAACTATAGCATAATCTGAAAATTTGTCTATAGGAAATGTGAAATATGTAAATATTTTAATAATAATTTTTCTATATGAAAAATGTTTCAAGATCTAAGAAATTTAAAACATTAGAAAGCATTAAAACCGTAAAATTTTTCTATCGAAAAATGCAAAAAAAAACTAGGATTTAAGTTTTAGAAAAGTGTATCAAAATTTCTTCATAAAATGTTTTTGAACTAATAATTTTTTTGTATCTGATAATTTTCTTTTACAAAATATGTTCTAATAATATTTTTATACGAACAAGTTCTTAAAATCGGAGAATTACTTTAAAATATGAGCATTATTTCGGAGTTTTTTTTAAAGAAAGATACATTAGAATTTGAAAATTTTTTATATAAATAATGCCTCAGAATCTCAGATTATAGAAAAAAGTTTTAAAATCGGAGACATTTGCTATAAGAAAATGTTAAATCTGAGAGTTTTTCTTAAGAAAATACGATCTGAGAATTTAAGAACTTTTTTATATCAAAGTTTTAGAAACCGAACATTTTTCTAAAGGCAAAAATCTCAGAAAGGGGTTATTGTTTTAAATGAAAACTATTTAAGAATCTAAAAGTTTTTCTGTAAAAAAAATATCTCAACATCTGAGAAATTTTGTAAAGTAAACATTTATAAAAAACTAAGAATATGGTTAATTTTTTTTTTAAATATTTCTGCTTTTTATATAGAATTTTTATATAAAAGTTTATGGGTCTTTTCACATTTGTGACTAGCTATGACTGAGTATAGATCCGTTTATTTGACTATAAACGGTCTTGCTAAGGAAGTAAATCGATCCGTCAGGATTCCCTCGTGAAAAAGTTTCTTGAGTTAAAAAAGTTTCCCCAAATCCAAAAGGTTGAATACGCGCCTGATTTAAATACTATACCTTTAAGATGATTTTTTTTTTGGGTTTTCATTTGTTAGTCAATATTAAAAATATTAAAGAAAAATTATACAACAAACCCCTGGATCCGCGCCTGGTTATATACACAACAAAAAATGTATAGCAGAGTAGAGTTAGTAATAGTACAATTGTGTTTTATTTCCATGTAAGACATTTTTAATAGGTCGGATTGCAATATTAGTTTTAAGGATGACATTCGGCAACTTTAGTGAAAGTTTGAAAATAGATGTTTAAATGAAATTAAAGAATTTAATAATTTAAAGCTTTCGTTCGATATAGTCTAAACTTTTTGAAATATTTGTTTTTATTAATTTTTCATTCCGACCTAATTTCAAATGTGCCTTAACTAATATGTGTCTTTAATTTGTTGCTTTTCAATTCTCTCATGCGTATATTTTGTATTTATATTATATAATTTTAAACATCTATTAATTTTACAAGTAGGTATTTATGTATTAAGTAATGTGTAACGTATGTAGTTAAGACTATTAGGGGAATAACTTTTTGTTTTTAGTATGAAAATTTTTTAAAACTAACAACAAAAACACAAAAACTATAAATAAGGTATAGCACGGTAAAATAAGTTTTTATCTGTAGAATGTGAGATACTTGGATAACACGGGAAGTATTCCAAATATGAGGCATTCCACACTAAATGTCCAGCGAAAAAAAACAGGTGTACCGTAAACTTCTGAATAGCTTGTATGGATAGCCCTATATAGAACTTAGAAAATTGCACTCAAAAAATTATGTCATTAACTGTTTGTAGTTTATTTTAAAAATTTTACGTTCAGTCGTTAAAAAAAAAAAAACATTTGTTTGATGTTCAGTTTTTATTAATCACTACACTCAAAATAATAACTCTGTTAAATTACAGAAAAACTCTGCTAATTTAACAGAGTACACCATACTTTTCCAGCTAACAACATTTCTTGGTAATTTTACTAAAAAACTCTGTAAAATGATTTTGACAGAAAAAAACTGTTAATTTACAGAGTTCATAGTAAATTACACAGCCCTAGTAAAAATGCCGCAGAATTTTGTACTCTTGCCCAAAATATTAAATCATGATAATGTTTTATTTAATAAAAAGTTGTTACGAATAAATTCCAAAAACGATATTTTTTAAGAAAAAAATAACTCCAAGAAATTTCTTAAATACACTTGGAGGATTTATTCAATATTCAGAAAAAAAATCTAAAAACTAAGAACAAATCAAGACAATACAAAAAATTAGTCAAAAAAAATGCAGATAAATTCAGAAAAAATCACAAAATTTAAAACAAAAACTACTGGAAAATTGAGAGAAACCTGAATATATAACATTTTAACTGATTTATTAGATTTTAATTATTTTTTTTTTTATTTTTTTAATAAGCTTTTATTTATTCCTTAAATTATTAAGAATTTATTTAAAATAAAATGATTTATAAAGAATTAATTGGAAATAAATTAATTCAATAATTATAATCGAATTATTAACAATATTAGTAATATATACTACTATATTTTTTAAAATAATTCAAAATTCATTCAACAATGAATTAATTAAATAAAAAAAATAATGTCAACTAATTTTCCAATAGAATTTATTCTTCAAAGGTCTGTTACGACAAGCGCCGTCTGGCTGTCAGTATCGGAAGTTTTATAAGTATTAGTTTTTTGTAGTAGAGATGCGAGCGTGACACGTGATTACGCGTGATCATGAGTGAAATTTACGCTTGATTAGAAAAAATATTTTCGTGCGTGAGATTGCGTGGGTAATTTTGGTTTCGTAAGTTTGCGTGATTGTTTTGTGCTGTCTAAAACAGAAAACTAGTAAGAAAATCGTCATCATATTGAATTAATACAAAATTGTTATTAAAATAAGTTTTTATGATAAATTTTATTAAATTAAACACCTTTTGTGCAAGAATTTGAAATGAAGTTAAATAAAATTTTGATTATTTTATTTTCGTGAGTCGTTGTAAGCGTTATTATTTCATGCGTAAGTCGTCGGCACTCACGCGCCCATCTCTATTTTATAGTATGTATCTATAATATTGTCGAATAACCACAAGCAAGAACATAACACCGTTTATGTTGGGGTTTAAATATCGTATGGTAGCCTAGCTGAAGTGTGTCAGACTGGAAAACAGAGGGTCCGGGGGTCGTCCCTGATATCAGTCAACTTATTTTTTTAAATTTTGTTTTTTTTTTTTTAGCTTGTTTAATTTTTTTTTGTTAAGACTTTTTTTAAACCTTTATACTTTTTTTATCTATATATATATAAAAATGGATGTGTGTATGTATGTGGGTATGTATGTATGTATGTATGTTCCTTATGGACTCAAAAACGGCTTGACCGATCTTGATGAAATTTTCAGGGAATATTCAGAATAGCCTGGCGAGTAACACTGTCAAGTCGGATTTTTGATTTTCCCTCTGTGGGCGGAGGGGCGTGGCAAAATCCAATTTTTGCATTCCACCACTAATGATATCTATATATAAAAAACGGGTGGACCGATTTTGATGAAATTTATATCAAAGATAGTACTAACTGAGTACTCACTATGTGCCAAATTTGAGCGTCATCGGACAAAGTAGCGTAAAATGCCATGCAACTTTGTATTGAATTGAAAGTTATTTCAATAATGCAAAAAACGGCTATATGTATGTTCCTTATGGACGCGAAAATGGCTGGACCGATCTAGATGAAATTTTCAGGGAACATTCAGAATAGCCTAGGGAGTAACACTGTGCGGTCAGATTTTTAATTTTTTGCGTGTGGTCGGAGGGGCGTGGCAAAATCGAATTTTTACATTGCACCACTAAAGACATCTATATATAAAAAAAGGATGGACCGATTTTGATGAAATTTAAACCATAGTTATTACTAAACAAGTACTAACTATATGCCAAATAAGAGCGTGATCGGACAAATGGGCGTAAAATGCCATGCTTTTTTGCCAGTGGGCGGAGGGATGGGCAAAATCTAATTTTTACATTGCACCACTAATGACATCTATATATAAAAAACGGCTGGACTGATTTTAATGAAATTCAAACCAACGATAGCACTAACCATGTACTAACTGTGTGCCAAACTAGAGCGTGATCGGACAAATGGTCGTAAAATGCCATGCCCCTTTGTATTGAATTGAATTTTATTTTGATTTGATTTTAATTAAATTTTCAGCACTGATAGTATTAACCGAGTGCGGAACTATAGGCCATGTTATACTACGACTGGAAAAAGGGGCGTAAAATGCCACGCCCCTTTGTACTATACTGGACGTTGCCTGCCTGTTTCGCAATCACGCAAAAACAGCTGAAGCGATTCTCTTGACATTTTAAATACATACAGTGCTAATCAAGTGCATATGTAGGCCATATAAGATCGTTATTGGAAAAAGGGATCAAAATTTTAACGCCCTTTGTACTTTACTGATCACGATTGAACAAAGAGGCGTAAATCGCCCTTTGTATTATACTAACCGTTATATCTGCCTGTTTTGAAATCACGTAAAAACAGATAAGCCGAATCTGTCATTACTACCCGAGCGGGAACAGTAGGTCATATGTAGAGCGCGATTCAGCAAAAGTGTATAAAATGTCACTCCCGTTTTTCATAAATAAAAAGTTATTTACTCCTCTTTCGTAATTACACAAAAACGGCAAAACTGATGTCAATGAAATTTGCAGCACAGATAGTACTAATCGAGGATGCAGCATGGAACTTTAGACTATCATGATTCGATAAAAATGCGTTAAATGACACGCCCTTTTGTGCTATACTTAACGTTATGTCTGTCTGTTTCAAAATCACGCAAAAACGGCTGAACCGATTTTCTTCAGATTTCCTACACTCATAGAAATATCTTAGTAGAAAAATTAGTAAACCCATTGTAGATCAAGTTTTACAGAATAATGCCGTATTCAACTAAAATTAATGTTGATATCGTTGAATAATCAGTATATTTGATTCAACTGTTACAATGGCGTATACAGAATTCAATAGATAAAACAAAAAAGAAAAAACAACCCTGTTCGTTCGTTTTTTAACATGATAATGTTTTTAGGCTGGGGTCTAATTTTAAAAAAGTTGCAGGACGCCACCTCAGTTTGACTATATAAGCTAACGATTAAACAAAAAAGAAAATGAGAATTACAGTTTTCATTTTATTACAACCGTAAACTTCGACAAAAATTTAAAATTAATAAATAAAATAAATAAACACATAGTTCTGGTAGTGACACCTAGCGGCGCTAGGTGTCACTCGATTAACGCAGTATTGCCATACCAAATATCGCATTTCCAATTAGATTTGTTACCATCATCGCAAATTTTTTCCAATAAAATATTACCACATGGCAATACTAACCAGTATATTTGAAAATCGAATATGTATCTACAAGCAAGAAAAACATAACAAAATTTAAATCAATATTTGAGTAAGCTACGGTGGCCTAGCTGAGGTGATCCAGACTGGAAAACGGAAGGTCCGTTGATCGAATCCCGTGATTTGTCAACTTTTTTTTTTTTTTATTTAGTTTTTTTTAGCTTGTACATTTCTTTTTAGTGCCTACGGTCAGTACCGGGAATACCGGTATTCCCGGTTCTTAATTCATTCCCGGTTTTCCCGGGAATACCGGTATTCCCGGTTCCGGTTCTGACGGTATTCCCGGGACTACCGGTATGAATATTTTGTAAAATTTTGTACAATTAAAATTTTTTCGTTGCTTTTACCAAAAAAAATACACAACATGTGAAAACAACACCATTTCCATTTTATTTTTTTAATTTAAGAAAAAATAGTTGCATAATTTTTTAAAAATTTTACAAACACAACTAAATGTTACTGAAATGCTGATTGAATTGTGTAATTTAAATATTTGATGGTATAGTATTTTTTTGGTTTTTGAGAACCGGTACCAGGATCAGAACCGGGAATACCGGTATTCCCGGGAATATGTCTAGAACCGGGAAACCGGTTCCAGAACCGGGAATACCGGTATTCCCGGGAATACCGAGAACCGGGAAATGGGGGGCACTATTTCTTTTTGTTAGGGAAAAATTTGTTTGCATTAATTCTTTGTACTTTTTTATTTAATTATAAATAAAAAAAAATTTTATATATTCAGATTTTTCTAAATTTTCTAGTTGTTTTTCTTTCTGAATTTTGTGATTTTTTCTGAATATATCCGCATTTTTCTGACTTATTTTTTGTATTTTCTGATCTGTTCTTACACTCAAAATAATAACTCTGTAAAATACATTGTAAAATGACTGTAATCTCAATTCAACAGATGTTTGACAGAGTTTTCTTTCAAAATACAGATTTAAAGAAAATACTTTGAATTTTTTGTGACAAAAAACAAAGTTTTATTTGTTATATTACTTTTAACCTTGTAATCTTTATTTTACAGATAACAGATATTTCTGCAAAAATACAGATTTTAACAAAATACTTTGTATTTTTTGTAACCAAAAACTAAGAAAACTTAAAAAAGAAAATTCCAAAATAAATTGCATTTAACTAAAGAGTTTTTTCTATAAAATTTTGGTTGCATCAAATACATTTTACAAATATATGTAAATTAACAGAGTTTTTCTTTGCTAAATGGTGCTTTATTTAACCAATATTTTACTAGAGACTCTGTAAACTAACAGTTTTTTTTGTCCAAAATATTTTACAGAGTTTTATAGTAAAAAAACAGATTTTTTTTCTGTCAAAATACGCTAATATTTAACCAAATATTTTACTATAAAGTCTGTAAATTAACAGTTTTTTTTTGTAAAAATCATTTTACAGAGTTTTTTAGTAAAATTACCAAGTAATGTTGCTAGCTGGAAAAGTACGGTGAACTCTGTTAAATTAGCAGAGTTTTTCTGTAATTTACCAGAGTTATTATTTTGGAGTTTTTCTGTAATTTACCAGAGTTATTATTTTGAGTGTAGTTTTCCAAATTTTTTGTAAATATTAATAAATTTGATAAATTTCTTGGAGTTCTTTTTTTCTGAATATTTTTTTAATCCCTACATATTTTTTTTTTCAAATATGTGAGGGTTATTCGTAAAAAGTTTTTATTAAATAAAACATTATCATGATTTAATTTTTTGGGCAAGAGTACAAAACTCTGCGGCATTTTTTATTATAACGAGTGAACGAGTGAGTTGGCAGCAATGTGAAATGTGTTTTGTCTCTTATAAAATTATTTAATGTGTTTGTTTCTTATAAAATTATTTAATATTATAAAAATAAATAAAAATAAGATCTGATCTGTAACTATTTGGTAAGTAATAAAATACATTGATTACTTTATGTATTCATACTATATTAAAACGTTTTTTGTTTTTTTTTAGGATTTTGTTTTGGTATCACCAGATAACTGGAGAATGTCTAATGAGTGCATAACATGAATGAACGAAGTGTGTGTGAAAATCTTTGTGAAAATCTTCAAATATTGCAGCTTAAAAAGCCGGAAATAAAAAATATTGTGATTTATACTTAATAAAAGATATTTACAAATAACAACAAGCTTTTTTTTAATAATAAAATTTCTTATATTAACAAAAATATGTGTTGAATTTACGTAAAATACGAGTTGATTAACAAAAAAACGAGTTGATCAACTTTTACAAAAACTGACATTAATTTTTATTGAAATCAACATAAATATTTGTAGGGTCAAAATCAACAATGATTTCTGTTGAATTTACAACGATTTTCTTTGGGAATACAATGATTTTTGGTTGAGTGTATAGATAGTGCTAACCGAGGGTGGAACCAAAGGTGAATAGCTGGACCCGGACCCGTGCTTTAATTTTGCCCGACACTATATTTAAATTAAGATGCAATATAAAAGAGTTTTTTTTTCTTAGGGCCAGCAACGCGGACCGGGTATAGCTAGTTAAATTATAAAAAAAGTTAGAAAATTAAAAGACTATTTGATTTGAATAAAAAAGAAATAAATAAAAGCTTATTAAAATAATAAACAAATAATTAAAATCTTATAAATAAGTTAAAATGTTATATATTCAGGTTTTTCTAAATTTTCCAGTTGTTTTTGTTTTACATTTTGTGATTTTTTCTGAATTTTCTGCATTTTTCTGACTAATTTTTTGTATTTTCTTGATATTTTCTTAGTTTTTAAATTTTTTTTCTGAATATTGAATAAATCCTGCTAGTGTATTTGAGAAATTTCTTGGAGTTAATTTTTTCTGAAAAAATATAATTTTTTGGAAATATGTGATGTTTATTTGTAACACCTTTTTATACCCTCCACTCTGGTGATAGAGGGTATATATAAGTTTGTCATTCCGTATGTAACACATTGAAATATTGGTTTAGGACCAATGTAAATTATTAAAAAAATGAATTGTTATATCAAATAATATGTAAGCTAAAAAAAAATAAAAAAAAAAGTTGACTTGATCAGGGATTTGATCCCAATACCCTCAGCGTGGTAGTCTGACACACTTCAGCTAGCCTACTGTCGGCGTTTTAAATGTTAATCTAAATTCTAACATAATTTTGTCATGTTGTAGATATTCGATTTTCAAATATACTGGTTAGTTTTGCGATGTGGTAATATTTTATTTGAAAAAATTTGCGATGATGGTAACTAATCTAATTGGAAATATGATAGTTGGTATGGCAATACTGCGTTAATCGAGTAGCGGCGCTAGGTGTCGCTACCAGAATTATGTGTTTTTTTTATTTTATTTATTAATTTTAAATTATTGTCGAAGTTTTAGGTTGTAATAAAATGAATACTGTAATTCTCATTTTCTTTTTTGTTTAATAGTTAGCTTATATAGTCAAACTGAGGTGGCGTCCTGCAACTTTTTTAAAATTAGACCCCAGCCTAAAAACATTATCATGTTAAAAAGTTTTGATATAATAATATATAATTTGATAAAATCATATTAAAATATATATTAATTTTTATGTGTTCAGATCTAATTATAACTAAGATTTAATGTGGTTCGATTTTCTTATCTGAGGTTATACATAAATATATATAACTTTATATAATTATATAAATCTACATTTATTTATATAAAATTAGATCAACTGGATTTATTTGGATGTGACCAAAATTCGGATCTAATTGTATCATTTTTAATATTTGTGTATCTAAAATAATACAATTAGATAATTATTTGATCCAACTTGATACAGCCAATTTTGAGATCAAATTAGATCTTAAAAGGTTTTTTTTTTACTCGGGAGCTCAACAAGAAAATGCGTATTGGGTTCTGGTTAGTGATTTGGATAATGTCTGTTGCGCTGATTCCAAATCCGGAGCCCAAATTTGTCTATCACGTCAGGATTTTGAGTAATTCGCGGTTAAAGTGCCAAAAAAGGCCATTTTTGACCCTTTTTAAAAGCTTATAAAATAAGATCCTGACATGCAAATGACTTGGTATCAAGCTCGTTCGAAAGCCTGTAATTTTCTCTTAAAGATAAGATAAAATGTTCTAAAAATTTAATTTTCTAAAATAGTAAAAAATCATTAGCAAAAAACTTTCATTTTTTCAATATTTAGTTTATTTACACAGTGTTTTTTAACAAATTTCCATACAAATTCATACGTAAATTTTAGATTTAAAGCACTTGTGGCTAATAATTTTTTTACCACTTTAGAAAATTAAATTCCAAGAAGATTTGATCTTGTCTCAAAGAGAAAATTACACTCTTTCGAATGAGCTTGATACCAAGTCATTTGCATGTCAGGATCTTATTTTATAGGCGTTCAAAAATGGCCAAAACGGGGCTTTTTTGACAACTTAACCTCGATTTTCTCAAAATTGTGACGTGACAAAAACATTTGAGTGACCGTTTTGGAATCGGGGCACCAAACCCTATCAACTTTTTTGGTTTCATCCAAAACGCAGCGACAACCCTCAGATTTGTAGAGCGGTGATATTGGTTAAATATGAAAGCTTTTTACAGAGAAAAGTCTGTAATTTTACTATAAAACTCTGTAAAA
Organism: Pegoplata infirma; assembly: GCA_963921195.1. NCBI lineage: Eukaryota > Metazoa > Arthropoda > Insecta > Diptera > Anthomyiidae > Pegoplata > Pegoplata infirma. The sequence continues at coordinate 108,626,183 of OY992538.1, forward strand.
TGATTTGGACAAAAAAGACTGTTAATTTACAGAGTTTCTAGTAAAATATTGGTTACATAGACCACCATTTAGCAAACAAAACTACTATACCACCATTTAGCAAAGAAAACTATATATTTGTAAAATACATTTGATGCAAAAAGAAAAAATTACAGAAAAACTGTAAATTTACAGAGTTTGGTTAAATGCATGTTATTTTGTAAAATTTTTATAAGATTTTTGAAAAAAAATGTTGATAACTTTTTAACATGATAATGTTTTTAGGCTGGGGTCTAATTTTAAAAAAGTTGCAGGACGCCACCTCAGTTTGACTATATAAGCTAACTATTAAACAAAAAAGAAAATGAGAATTACAGTATTCATTTTATTACAACCTAAAACTTCGACAATAATTTAAAATTAATAAATAAAATAAAAAAAACACATAATTCTGGTAGCGACACCTAGCGCCGCTACTCGATTAACGCAGTATTGCCATACCAACTATCATATTTCCAATTAGATTAGTTACCATCATCGCAAATTTTTTCAAATAAAATATTACCACATCGCAAAACTAACCAGTATATTTGAAAATCGAATATCTACAACATGACAAAATTATGTTAGAATTTAGATTAACATTTAAAACGCCGACAGTAGGCTAGCTGAAGTGTGTCAGACTACCACGCTGAGGGTATTGGGATCAAATCCCTGATCAAGTCAACTTTTTTTTTTATTTTTTTTTAGCTTACATATTATTTGATATAACAATTCATTTTTTTAATAATTTACATTGGTCCTAAACCAATATTTCAATGTGTTACATACGGAATGACAAACTTATATATACCCTCTATCACCAGAGTGGAGGGTATAAAAAGGTGTTACAAATAAACATCACATATTTCCAAAAAATTATATTTTTTCAGAAAAAATTAACTCCAAGAAATTTCTCAAATACACTAGCAGGATTTATTCAATATTCAGAAAAAAAATTTAAAAACTAAGAAAATATCAAGAAAATACAAAAAATTAGTCAGAAAAATGCAGAAAATTCAGAAAAAATCACAAAATGTAAAACAAAAACAACTGGAAAATTTAGAAAAACCTGAATATATAACATTTTAACTTATTTATAAGATTTTAATTATTTGTTTATTATTTTAATAAGCTTTTATTTATTTCTTTTTTATTCAAATCAAATAGTCTTTTAATTTTCTAACTTTTTTTATAATTTAACTAGCTATACCCGGTCCGCGTTGCTGGCCCTAAGAAAAAAAAACTCTTTTATATTGCATCTTAATTTAAATATAGTGTCGGGCAAAATTAAAGCACGGGTCCGGGTCCAGCTATTCACCTTTGGTTCCACCCTCGGTTAGCACTATCTATACACTCAACCAAAAATCATTGTATTCCCAAAGAAAATCGTTGTAAATTCAACAGAAATCATTGTTGATTTTGACCCTACAAATATTTATGTTGATTTCAATAAAAATTAATGTCAGTTTTTGTAAAAGTTGATCAACTCGTTTTTTTGTTAATCAACTCGTATTTTACGTAAATTCAACACATATTTTTGTTAATATAAGAAATTTTATTATTAAAAAAAAGCTTGTTGTTATTTGTAAATATCTTTTATTAAGTATAAATCACAATATTTTTTATTTCCGGCTTTTTAAGCTGCAATATTTGAAGATTTTCACAAAGATTTTCACACACACTTCGTTCATTCATGTTATGCACTCATTAGACATTCTCCAGTTATCTGGTGATACCAAAACAAAATCCTAAAAAAAAACAAAAAACGTTTTAATATAGTATGAATACATAAAGTAATCAATGTATTTTATTACTTACCAAATAGTTACAGATCAGATCTTATTTTTATTTATTTTTATAATATTAAATAATTTTATAAGAAACAAACACATTAAATAATTTTATAAGAGACAAAACACATTTCACATTGCTGCCAACTCACTCGTTCACTCGTTATAATAAAAAAAAACGAACGAACAGGGTTGTTTTTTCTTTTTTGTTTTATCTATTGAATTCTGTATACGCCATTGTAACAGTTGAATCAAATATACTGATTATTCAACGATATCAACATTAATTTTAGTTGAATACGGCATTATTCTGTAAAACTTGATCTACAATGGGTTTACTAATTTTTCTACTAAGATATTTCTATGAGTGTAGGAAATCTGAAGAAAATCGGTTCAGCCGTTTTTGCGTGATTTTGAAACAGACAGACATAACGTTAAGTATAGCACAAAAGGGCGTGTCATTTAACGCATTTTTATCGAATCATGATAGTCTAAAGTTCCATGCTGCATCCTCGATTAGTACTATCTGTGCTGCAAATTTCATTGACATCAGTTTTGCCGTTTTTGTGTAATTACGAAAGAGGAGTAAATAACTTTTTATTTATGAAAAACGGGAGTGACATTTTATACACTTTTGCTGAATCGCGCTCTACATATGACCTACTGTTCCCGCTCGGGTAGTAATGACAGATTCGGCTTATCTGTTTTTACGTGATTTCAAAACAGGCAGATATAACGGTTAGTATAATACAAAGGGCGATTTACGCCTCTTTGTTCAATCGTGATCAGTAAAGTACAAAGGGCGTTAAAATTTTGATCCCTTTTTCCAATAACGATCTTATATGGCCTACATATGCACTTGATTAGCACTGTATGTATTTAAAATGTCAAGAGAATCGCTTCAGCTGTTTTTGCGTGATTGCGAAACAGGCAGGCAACGTCCAGTATAGTACAAAGGGGCGTGGCATTTTACGCCCCTTTTTCCAGTCGTAGTATAACATGGCCTATAGTTCCGCACTCGGTTAATACTATCAGTGCTGAAAATTTAATTAAAATCAAATCAAAATAAAATTCAATTCAATACAAAGGGGCATGGCATTTTACGACCATTTGTCCGATCACGCTCTAGTTTGGCACACAGTTAGTACATGGTTAGTGCTATCGTTGGTTTGAATTTCATTAAAATCAGTCCAGCCGTTTTTTATATATAGATGTCATTAGTGGTGCAATGTAAAAATTAGATTTTGCCCATCCCTCCGCCCACTGGCAAAAAAGCATGGCATTTTACGCCCATTTGTCCGATCACGCTCTTATTTGGCATATAGTTAGTACTTGTTTAGTAATAACTATGGTTTAAATTTCATCAAAATCGGTCCATCCTTTTTTTATATATAGATGTCTTTAGTGGTGCAATGTAAAAATTCGATTTTGCCACGCCCCTCCGACCACACGCAAAAAATTAAAAATCTGACCGCACAGTGTTACTCCCTAGGCTATTCTGAATGTTCCCTGAAAATTTCATCTAGATCGGTCCAGCCATTTTCGCGTCCATAAGGAACATACATATAGCCGTTTTTTGCATTATTGAAATAACTTTCAATTCAATACAAAGTTGCATGGCATTTTACGCTACTTTGTCCGATGACGCTCAAATTTGGCACATAGTGAGTACTCAGTTAGTACTATCTTTGATATAAATTTCATCAAAATCGGTCCACCCGTTTTTTATATATAGATATCATTAGTGGTGGAATGCAAAAATTGGATTTTGCCACGCCCCTCCGCCCACAGAGGGAAAATCAAAAATCCGACTTGACAGTGTTACTCGCCAGGCTATTCTGAATATTCCCTGAAAATTTCATCAAGATCGGTCAAGCCGTTTTTGAGTCCATAAGGAACATACATACATACATACATACCCACATACATACACACATCCATTTTTATATATATATAGATAAAAAAAGTATAAAGGTTTAAAAAAAGTCTTAACAAAAAAAAATTAAACAAGCTAAAAAAAAAAAAACAAAATTTAAAAAAATAAGTTGACTGATATCAGGGACGACCCCCGGACCCTCTGTTTTCCAGTCTGACACACTTCAGCTAGGCTACCATACGATATTTAAACCCCAACATAAACGGTGTTATGTTCTTGCTTGTGGTTATTCGACAATATTATAGATACATACTATAAAATAGAGATGGGCGCGTGAGTGCCGACGACTTACGCATGAAATAATAACGCTTACAACGACTCACGAAAATAAAATAATCAAAATTTTATTTAACTTCATTTCAAATTCTTGCACAAAAGGTGTTTAATTTAATAAAATTTATCATAAAAACTTATTTTAATAACAATTTTGTATTAATTCAATATGATGACGATTTTCTTACTAGTTTTCTGTTTTAGACAGCACAAAACAATCACGCAAACTTACGAAACCAAAATTACCCACGCAATCTCACGCACGAAAATATTTTTTCTAATCAAGCGTAAATTTCACTCATGATCACGCGTAATCACGTGTCACGCTCGCATCTCTACTACAAAAAACTAATACTTATAAAACTTCCGATACTGACAGCCAGACGGCGCTTGTCGTAACAGACCTTTGAAGAATAAATTCTATTGGAAAATTAGTTGACATTATTTTTTTTATTTAATTAATTCATTGTTGAATGAATTTTGAATTATTTTAAAAAATATAGTAGTATATATTACTAATATTGTTAATAATTCGATTATAATTATTGAATTAATTTATTTCCAATTAATTCTTTATAAATCATTTTATTTTAAATAAATTCTTAATAATTTAAGGAATAAATAAAAGCTTATTAAAAAAATAAAAAAAAAAATAATTAAAATCTAATAAATCAGTTAAAATGTTATATATTCAGGTTTCTCTCAATTTTCCAGTAGTTTTTGTTTTAAATTTTGTGATTTTTTCTGAATTTATCTGCATTTTTTTTGACTAATTTTTTGTATTGTCTTGATTTGTTCTTAGTTTTTAGATTTTTTTTCTGAATATTGAATAAATCCTCCAAGTGTATTTAAGAAATTTCTTGGAGTTATTTTTTTCTTAAAAAATATCGTTTTTGGAATTTATTCGTAACAACTTTTTATTAAATAAAACATTATCATGATTTAATATTTTGGGCAAGAGTACAAAATTCTGCGGCATTTTTTGCTACTTTTTCAACTTTTTCTTAAAAAAAAAATATTCAGATAAAATTTTGATATTTGGTAACAAAAACTACTCAAAGCAGAAAACTTTTTTGGTTATAAAAAAAATAGTATTTTGCTTAGATCTGTATTTTAGCAGAAAACTTTGTTAATTATCTGTAAAATTAAGATTACAAAGTAAAAATTAATATAGCAGAAGAAACTTTCTTTTTTTGTCACAACAAAATACAAAGTATTTTCTTTAAATCTGTATTTGACAGAAAACTCTGTCAAATATCTCTTGAATTGAGATTACAGTCATTTTACAGAGTATTTTACAGAGTTATTATTTTGAGTGTACTTCTGTCCCTTGTTTCAAAAATAACACACTAAAAAATAAAGACTTTCATTAACATTTAATTTTTAAAGTCATTTATTTTTGTTCTGTAAGTAAAAGCTACTTATTATTCTTTAAATTTTTAATGATTTGTGTAAGTAATCTTTTTTTTAAATTGTTGGTATTTTAAAATGAGATATCATTAGTTTTTACCTACACAAGTAGGTTATTTTTTTGTAAAAAAGAGGTCAAAAAATTATTTATAAAAATATAAAAAACATATTTGTATCAAGTGACTTTGGCCCGATGGTTAGAGTGTCTGGCCAGAATGTAGTTGATTTCGGGATCGATTCCCCAAAATTTTATTAAAAAATTTAAAAAAAATATTTCAATAGAAAATTTAAAAAAAATAACCTTCGAAATCATTAATTTTTAATGTTTTCGTAGGTTATTTTTTTGAAATTTGTTGGTAAACATACAGAACTATCATTAATTTTTAATGTTTTCATAGGTTATTTTTTTTTCTAATTTGTTTGTAAAAAAGAATAAAAAACCGTAATTTTTTAATGTTTAATGTTATTTATTTTAGAAAATTTTGTCAACAGTAAAAAATAAATGTTGATGTTTGTTAAAACAAATGAATAATTACTGGGATGGTTTTCAATTGTTTATTCGCTGGTTTTAAGTGTGTTTTTCATTTGTTTTTGCCTACAAAATATTTTGAGTGTGCGTTTTTATACCCTCCACTCTAGTGATAGAGGGCATGCGCGGGTACAAGGGGGGGGAAAAAGGGGAAATTTCCCCCCCCAGACCAAATTTCAAAAGGAAAAAAAGAAAAAAAAAAGAAAAGAAAAGAGAAAAAAAGAAAGAAAAAGGAAGAAAAAGAAGAAAAAAAGAAAGAAAGAAGAAGGAAATTTTCTAAAAAAATTTCCGAATGAAAATTATTTCGAAATCCGAAAATTTTTCATAGAAAAAATCTGAAAGTTTTTATAGGGAAAATTTTTAAATTTTTAAAGGAAAAAATGTGACTCAATCTGAACATTTTCTGTGAAAAAATATCTGTCAATCTTATTATGAATTTTGGTATCTTTTAATAGTACTTATTTTTTGAGAATTTTTCTACAAAAATCCGTTAAAGAAAATGTTTAAGGATTGAAAAATTTTTCTTTGTGAAAAATCTGACACTTTTTCTATAGGAAAAATGTGTCGGAAGAAAAAGGTCTTAGAATCTGAGATTTTTTCTATATTAAAATGTTCTCAAAGTCTGAGACTTTTTTATAGAAAAGGTGCAGAAAAACTCTACAATTTTTTACATTCTCAAAAATTTTCTTTTTCGGATTTTTTGTAGAAGAATTCCCAAATTCTAAAAGTCTCAGAATCGGAGACATTTTCTAAAGGAAAACTGTCTCAGAATCTGATTTTTTTTCTATGGGTTTCAAAATTTGAGACATATTTATAGGAAAAGGGTCGCAGAATCTGAGACTTTTTCGAAAGGAAAAAGGTATAAGAATCTGATACTTTTCTATGGGAAAAAGTCTCAGAATCTTTTAATTTCAAACTTATTTTAAGGAAAAAGGTCTCAGAATCTTAGTCTCTTTTAAAAAGAAAAATGTCTCAAGGTCTGAGACTTTTTATTGTTGAAAAAAAGTCTTAGAATTTTAAACTTTCTCAATTGAAAGAAGGTTACAGAATCTGAGACTTTTTCTATGGGGAAAAGGTCTTAGAATCTAAGAATTTTTCTATAGGAATAAGGTCTCAGAATCTCAGAATTTTTGACTTCTTCTATAGGGAAAATGTTGTAGAATCTGAGACTTTTTCTTTAGGAAACAGGTCTCAGAATTTATGACTTTTTGTATAGGAAAAGGTCTCAAAATCTGCGAGATTTTTTTTTTAGAAAAAAAAGTGCCAGAATCTTTGTCTTTTTTATATACCTAAGAAAAGTTCTCAGAATCTAAGACTTTTTCTAAAGGAAACCCGTCTCAGAGTCTGGGACCTTTTCTTTTTGAAAGTCTTGCAATCTCAGACTTTTGCTATAGGAAAAGGGTCTTAGAATCTGAAGAATCTGAGACTTTTTCTATAGGAAAATGTTTCAGAATCGATACTTTTTTTGAAGAAAAAAGGTCTGACAATCTGAGACTTTTTAGTATGAAAAAATCTATCACTTTTTCTTAAGGGATAAAAGTGCCAGAATTTTAGACTTTTTCTATATAAGAAAAAACTTTCAAAATCTAAGACTTTTTCTATGGGAAAAAGGTCTGAGAATCTGAGACTTTTTTTTAGGAATAATGTCTCAGAATCTGGGACTTTTTCTAAAAAGAAAAAGGTCTAAGAATCTAAAACTTTTTCTATAGGACAAAGGTCTGAGAATCAGAGACTTTTTTCACAAAAAAAAGATCCAAGAATCCGAGACTTTTTTTTATAGGAAAAAGGTCTGAGAATTTAAAACTTTTTCTTTAGGAAAAAGGTCTCAGAATCTGAGACTTTTCCTATAGAAAAAAAGTCTCAGAATCTAAATGTTTTTCAGCGCGAAAGACATCTACTAATCTGAGACCTTTTTGACAAGAAAAATGTATTAAAAATGCTTTAAAATATGAGACACTTTCTATAGTAAAAGGTTTCAGAATCTTAGACTTGTTTGTGGAAAAAAGTACTAAGAATCTAAAAAATTTTTTATACGAAAAAAGATTTTGAGACATTTTTTGTAAAGAAGAAGTCTTAGATGTAGACATTTTATACGTCAAATGTGTTAGAATCTGAGACTTTTTCTATGTATACGAAAATGTACAATTTTCTTTTTAGACAAATTAAAAAAAAATATTTAAACGAAATACTTATGATCATGAAAAGCAAACCTCCATCAAAACTAATAAATTTGATGATTTTATAGGTTTCCATCACCTTTTTTTTTGCAAAAAAAAAACGATTCCCTGGTTTTGCTCGTCCAACAAAGGTGAATTTATGATTTTTTTTTTTTCGAAGTGAAAAAAAAATTTTTCCCCCCCCAAACCCAAAAGCTGTACCCGCCACTGTAGAGGGTATATATAAGTTTGTCATTCCGTTTGTAACACCTCGAAATATTGGTCTAGGACCCCATAAAGTATATATATTTATGATCCTCGATCGATTTTAAGTCGATCTAGCGATGTCCGTCCGTCCGTCCGTCCGTCTGTCTGTCTGTCTGTCCGTCCGTAGAAAACACGCTAACTTTTGAAAGACTTTACAGAGGCTACTGAAGTTTGGCATATATGTTTGTCATTTACCTGGTCAGGTTGGTATTGCAATCCAGCCAAATCGGTCCAGTGGTTCAAAAGTTATGAGCAAAAGTGTAAATTTCGGCAAGTGTGTTTCGCGAATTTACGAGATCAAAAACGCGATAACTTTCGAAAGGCAATAATGAGACTACTGAAGCTTGGCATGTATCTTTGCCGTTCCTCGGGCCTGTTTAGTATTAAATTTCAGCTCAATCGGTCCAGTGGTTCAAAAGTTATAAGCAAAACCCTGAATTTCAAATTAGTTTTACCTAAAATGCCACGTGTTTTAACAAGTTTTAAAAGCATTGGTGATAACTAAACTAAACTAAATGCTTTTCAAACTTGTTTAATTTTAAAGCAATGCTTTTTAAACTTGTTTAGTTTTAAAAGCATTGGTAACTTAAAAATTACACTCGTAAAAAATTATACACTCAAAAAAAATTTTACACTCAAAAAAAATTTTACACTCAAAAAAAAAATTACACAAAAAAAAAATTTATTTTATTTTGTGTACATACGTACGTACATACGTACATAATTTTACACTCAAAAAAATTAGTAATTTTTCTTTTTTTTTTTTTAAATGACAAAAAAAAACACTTTTTTACTCAAAATAAAATATTTCTAATCAAAATTGTTAATTTTTTCACGTTAAAAAATGTACTACCCTTTAAAAAAAAATGTATTGTGGAGGGTATTCATAGATTCGGCAAAGTCGAATTTAACTTTTCTACTTGTTGGTTTTTAAATTTTTCAAAAACTGGGCTTAGGAGGCGTGGTCAAATATTGGAAAAATGGTAAAATTTGTGGCGAATTACCTTGATTAAATATGTATCAAATTAAAAAGGAATGCACCACAATCTTAAAAATTAACATTCTTATATAGTTTTGTATGGGCTATCGATTAAAATTTTTTTTTGGAAAATTTTTAGAACCCGTTTTGAAATTTTCCATTTTTTAAAAAAGTCAATTTATCAAAAATCCGGCCATTTATTTTTATTTTTTACTAGCTGTTTTGCACCCGGCGTTGCCCGGGTTAAAAAAATATCCATATTAATATTATAAATCTGATTGTTGGTTTGTCTGTCTGTCTGTCTTTCTGTCTGTCTGTCTGTTCCGCAATAAGTACAGAACGGCATAACCGATTTTCATGAAATTTTCACCACAGATAGTACTAACCGAGGCGGGAACTATAGGCCATAAGCGAACGCGATCGGACAAAGGGGCGTAAAATGCCACGCCCCTTTGTACCATGCTAAAGCTATATCTGCCTATCAGACAATAACGGAAAAACGACTAAATCGATTTTCATGAAATTTTCACCACAGATAATACTAACCAAGGCGGGAACTATAGGCCATAAGCGAGCGCGATCGGAAAAAGGGGCGTAATATGCCACGCCCCTTTGTACCATGCTAAAGCTACATCTGCCTGTCCGACAATAACGGAAAAACGGCTGAACCGATTTTTATGGAATTTTCACCACAGATAGTACTAACCGAGGCGGGAACTATAGGCATTAAGCGACCGCGATTGGACAAAGGGGCGTAAAATGCCACGCCCCTTTCTAACATGCTAAAGCTATATCTTCCCAGCAGACATTAACGGAAAAACGGCTGAACCGATTTTCATGAAATTTTCACCACATATAGTACTAACCGAGGTGGTAACTATGGGCCATAAGCGACCGCGATCGGAAAAAGGGGCGTAAAATGCCACGCCCCTTTGTACCATGCTAAAGCTATATCTGCCTGTCCGGCAATAACGGAAAAACGGCTGAACCGATTTTCATCGAATTTTTACCACAGATAGTACTAACCGAGGCGGGAACTATAGGCCATAAGCGACCGCGATCGGAAAAAGGGGCGTAAAATGCCACGCCCCTTTGTACCATGCTAAAGCTTTATCTGCCTGTCCGGCAATAACGGAAAAACGGCTAAATCGATTTTCATGAAATTTTCACCACCGATAATACAAACCGAGGCGGGAACTATAGGTCAGAAAAAATGGGCGTAAAATCCCACGCCCCTTTGTACTAAACAGAAACTATGTCTGCCTGTTCCGCAATCACTGAAAAGTGATTTAACCGATTTCACAGAAATTTTTACCACAGATACTACTAACCGAGGCGAAAACTATGAGCCACAATAGAGGGCGATCGAAAAAAGGGGCGTAAAATGCCACACACATTTTTGTTACACTGAAAGCTATTTCTGCCTTTTCCGCAATTACGCTTAAACAGCTAACTTGATTTTTATGAAATTTTCACCACAGATAGTATTAACCGAAGCGAAAAGTATGATCCACAATAAAGGGCGATCAAAGAAAGGGGGCGTAAAATTCCACGCCCCTTTGTATTACATTGAAAGTTATTTCTTCCTGTTTCGCAATCACGCATAAACGGCGGAACCAATTTTAATGAAGTTTTTACCAAAGATAGTATGTACTAACCGAGCCGGAAACTAAAAATTATAATAGAAATAATGTCGCGCCCCTTTTTTCTATACTGAAAGTTTTTTCTGCATGTTCCGTAATCATGCTTAAACAACCATACCGATTTAAAAAAATAAATAAAATAGCACGCCCTTTTTATTTAATTGAACGCTATTTCTGCCTGTTCCGTAATCTAGCATAAACTGCTAAACCGATAGCATGAAATTTTTACCACAGATAGTAAGTACTTACCTAGGCGGGAACCATAGAGAAACATAGGCGAAGGTGAAAGAAAAAACAATATTGCTATCTTTTTCTAATTTCTCACGCGTACGTTGTCGATGTGAATTCACCACACAATACATGTTTACAAGTCCTACTTTGACAACAAATACATGCATACAAGTTGTACTTTGACAACTTAGTTTTTACACCTTCGCCTCTATGTATACTCTATGGCGGGAACTATAGATTAAAATAGAGCGCGTTTGGACAAAGGGGCGTAAATTGACACGCGCCTTTGTACTATACTGAAAGTGTTTCTGCCTGTTCCTTAATAACGCTTAAACGACTAAACCGATTTTAACAACATTTTTTCCATAGATAGTAATAACAGAGGCGGGCACTTTAGTATGTGTCAACTGCCACGCCTTTTGCAATGTACTGAAAGTTTATTCTGCCTTTCCATAATCACGTTTAAACGGTTATTATAATTTTTACGACAGTTAGATAGTACTTATTGAGGCGGAAACTATAGACACGTCCAGACAGAGGCGTGAATTGCCACGTCCATTTGCAATACATTTAAATTTATTTCGGCCCGATCCGTACACACGCGTTGACGGTGAAACCAATTTTAATTAAATTTTCACCACAGATGGTATTTACCGTGGCGATCGGGAAACGGGGCTTAAAATGCCGCACCCCTTTGTATTAAATTAAAAAAAATTTTTTCCTGTTAAACGATATGCCATATTAGCCCGCGATTAGACAAATGGGAGTAAAATGCCACGTCAATTTGTTATATACAGAACGCTATTCCAACTCCTATAAACACTACTCTTAGAACTAACTGAATGCGAATTATTTGCTATATCAGAACCTGAAAACAGTTGAGCTGATTTCAATGAAGTTTCCAACACAAATTGTGATATAGCCAATATTAAACAGCGATTGATAAAAAGGCATATAATGGCACGCATCTTTGTACTTTAGTGAGAGTTATGTCTGCTAAGAAAAATTAGTTGCAATTTTCTTCACGTGCTAACCAATAGGGGAACTATATATAGGTCACATGAGACCAAAATTGAACTAAATGCGTTAAATGCCACACCCACTTCAACTACAGTGAAAGTATTGCCTTTATTGATGTTTTCACTATATAAAGTTCTAACCGCGGAGGGAACTATAGGTTCCTTTTAAAAGCCATTAATGAAATACATTAATAAGGGTTTGTTCCCATGATGGAGGAACACTTACACACCATGTTCCCGACGCTAAGCAATATCGAAAAAAAAATTGACCAAACCTCATGAATAGGTTTATATTCACCAGTGAAAAGTCACGAAGAAGTAAATAAATTTACTAATAAAAAACTCATTCATTACATAACTAGCTGTTTTGCACCCGGCGTTGCCCGGGTTAAAAAAATATTATGTAATGAATGAGTTTTTTATTAGTAAATTTATTTACTTCTTCGTGACTTTTCACTGGTGAATATAAACCTATTCATGAGGTTTGGTCAATTTTTTTTTCGATATTGCTTAGCGTCGGGAACATGGTGTGTAAGTGTTCCTCCATCATGGGAACAAACCCTTATTAATGTATTTCATTAATGGCTTTTAAAAGGAACCTATAGTTCCCTCCGCGGTTAGAACTTTATATAGTGAAAACATCAATAAAGGCAATACTTTCACTGTAGTTGAAGTGGGTGTGGCATTTAACGCATTTAGTTCAATTTTGGTCTCATGTGACCTATATATAGTTCCCCTATTGGTTAGCACGTGAAGAAAATTGCAACTAATTTTTCTTAGCAGACATAACTCTCACTAAAGTACAAAGATGCGTGCCATTATATGCCTTTTTATCAATCGCTGTTTAATATTGGCTATATCACAATTTGTGTTGGAAACTTCATTGAAATCAGCTCAACTGTTTTCAGGTTCTGATATAGCAAATAATTCGCATTCAGTTAGTTCTAAGAGTAGTGTTTATAGGAGTTGGAATAGCGTTCTGTATATAACAAATTGACGTGGCATTTTACTCCCATTTGTCTAATCGCGGGCTAATATGGCATATCGTTTAACAGGAAAAAATATTTTTTAATTTAATACAAAGGGGTGCGGCATTTTAAGCCCCGTTTCCCGATCGCCACGGTAAATACCATCTGTGGTGAAAATTTAATTAAAATTGGTTTCACCGTCAACGCGTGTGTACGGATCGGGCCGAAATAAATTTAAATGTATTGCAAATGGACGTGGCAATTCACGCCTCTGTCTGGACGTGTCTATAGTTTCCGCCTCAATAAGTACTAACTAACTGTCGTAAAAATTATAATAACCGTTTAAACGTGATTATGGAAAGGCAGAATAAACTTTCAGTACATTGCAAAAGGCGTGGCAGTTGACACATACTAAAGTGCCCGCCTCTGTTATTACTATCTATGGAAAAAATGTTGTTAAAATCGGTTTAGTCGTTTAAGCGTTATTAAGGAACAGGCAGAAACACTTTCAGTATAGTACAAAGGCGCGTGTCAATTTACGCCCCTTTGTCCAAACGCGCTCTATTTTAATCTATAGTTCCCGGCATAGAGTATACATAGAGGCGAAGGTGTCAAAAACTAAGTTGTCAAAGTACAACTTGTATGCATGTATTTGTTGTCAAAGTAGGACTTGTAAACATGTATTGTGTGGTGAATTCACATCGACAACGTACGCGTGAGAAATTAGAAAAAGATAGCAATATTGTTTTTTCTTTCACCTTCGCCTATGTTTCTCTATGGTTCCCGCCTAGGTAAGTACTTACTATCTGTGGTAAAAATTTCATGCTATCGGTTTAGCAGTTTATGCTAGATTACGGAACAGGCAGAAATAGCGTTCAATTAAATAAAAAGGGCGTGCTATTTTATTTATTTTTTTAAATCGGTATGGTTGTTTAAGCATGATTACGGAACATGCAGAAAAAACTTTCAGTATAGAAAAAAGGGGCGCGACATTATTTCTATTATAATGTTTAGTTTCCGGCTCGGTTAGTACATACTATCTTTGGTAAAAACTTCATTAAAATTGGTTCCGCCATTTATGCGTGATTCAATGTAATACAAAGGGGCGTGGAATTTTACGCCCCCTTTCTTTGATCGCCCTTTATTGTGGATCATACTTTTCGCTTCGGTTAATACTATCTGTGGTGAAAATTTCATAAAAATCAAGTTAGCTGTTTAAGCGTAATTGCGGAAAAGGCAGAAATAGCTTTCAGTGTAACAAAAATGTGTGTGGCATTTTACGCCCCTTTTTTCGATCGCCCTCTATTGTGGCTCATAGTTTTCGCCTCGGTTAGTAGTATCTGTGGTAAAAATTTCTGTGAAATCGGTTAAATCACTTTTCAGTGATTGCGGAACAGGCAGACATAGTTTCTGTTTAGTACAAAGGGGCGTGGGATTTTACGCCCATTTTTTCTGACCTATAGTTCCCGCCTCGGTTTGTATTATCGGTGGTGAAAATTTCATGAAAATCGATTTAGCCGTTTTTCCGTTATTGCCGGACAGGCAGATAAAGCTTTAGCATGGTACAAAGGGGCGTGGCATTTTACGCCCCTTTTTCCGATCGCGGTCGCTTATGGCCTATAGTTCCCGCCTCGGTTAGTACTATCTGTGGTAAAAATTCGATGAAAATCGGTTCAGCCGTTTTTCCGTTATTGCCGGACAGGCAGATATAGCTTTAGCATGGTACAAAGGGGCGTGGCATTTTACGCCCCTTTTTCCGATCGCGGTCGCTTATGGCCTATAGTTACCACCTCGGTTAGTACTATATGTGGTGAAAATTTCATGAAAATCGGTTCAGCCGTTTTTCCGTTAATGTCTGCTGGGAAGATATAGCTTTAGCATGTTAGAAAGGGGCGTGGCATTTTACGCCCCTTTGTCCAATCGCGGTCGCTTAATGCCTATAGTTCCCGCCTCGGTTAGTACTATCTGTGGTGAAAATTCCATAAAAATCGGTTCAGCCGTTTTTCCGTTATTGTCGGACAGGCAGATGTAGCTTTAGCATGGTACAAAGGGGCGTGGCATATTACGCCCCTTTTTCCGATCGCGCTCGCTTATGGCCTATAGTTCCCGCCTTGGTTAGTATTATCTGTGGTGAAAATTTGTTTGTCCATCCACACAAAAAAAATCAGAAAAACATTTTTCGTTTTTATCGAGAAAATCGCATTTGAATTTTAAATTTTATAACAATTTAGTAATTTGCTTGTATTTTCTTGTATTAACGTTGCGAATGAGTAATATTCATGCAATTAATAATACCCATTCGCAACGTTAAAATGTTTTTGTTAGTCATTAAATTAACATTAAAAATTAACTGCAGTATGATTTTATTTTAAATGAATAAACAGTGGAATGGTTTTTAAATAAAATTTCATTTGTTTTAAGCAATGTTGGCAATCGATACCATTTCAATACCGTTATCCGTTTCAAAACCCTTTGAATTGAATACCGGTACCAATACCAATACCGAAACTCAGTTTTGGTATCGGATTCCTAAAAAAACATGTTTTTTTTAACAAAAAAAAAATTTAATAGAAAATTTTTAATTTTTGTTGGTTTTTGTAAATGAAAAATCGTACTCCAAATGCCTCCCCAAAGTCTTTTAAAAATCAAAAAAATCTTTGGGCACCCACAGCGTGGATTAAGTAAAAATTTCCAAAAAAAATTCATACATCAACGGTACCGAACGTACCGGTACCGAAGGAAAATGTTTTTGGATACCGGTATCCGTTACCAAAACTGAGTTTCGGTGTTGGTACCGGTATTCAATTCAAAGGGTTTTGAAACGGATAACGGTATTGAAAAGGTATCGATTGCCAACATTGCTTAAAACAAATGAAATTTTATTTAAAAACCATTCCACTGTTTTTTCATTTAAAATAAAATCATACTACAATCAATTTTTAATGTTAATTTAATGACTAACAAAAAAAATTTTAACGTTGCGAATGAGTATTATTAATTGCATAAATATTACTCATACGCTCTGTTGAAACAAGAAAGTACAAGCAAATTACTAAATTGTTATGAAATTTCAAATTCAAATGCGATTTTCTAGAAAAAAAAAACGAAGAACGCGTTTCTGATTTTTTTTGTGTGGGTGGACAAACTTCTAAGCTTTTAAAAAAAAAATCAAAAAGAAAAAAAAGTGGCCGGATTTTTGATAAATTTACTTTTTCAAAAAATGGAAAATTTCAGAATGGGTTCTGAAAATTTTCCAAAAAAAAAATTTAATCGATACCCCATACAAAACTATATAAGAATGTAAATTTTTGAGATTGTGGTGCATTCCATTTTAATGTGATAAATATTTAATCAAGGCAACTCGCCACAAATTTTAACATTTTTCCCAGTTTTTGAAAAATTGAAAAACCAAAATCGCAATTTTCTAAGTTCCATATAGGGCTATCCATGCAACCTATTCAGAAGTTTAAGGTACATATGTTTCTTTTTGCTGGAAATTTGGTGTGGAATGCCTCATATATAAAAATATAAAATTAAATGTTTATGCAAAGGCCTGTGTTGCCTTATGTTTAAATAGGAATAAAATTAATTTTGGCAACCTCACGGGTTGGTATATTTAACGATAGGGGGCAGTAAAAGTATGTTTCACCACACGCTGGTACTGATAGTGACTTTTGACATTTAGTATTTTTTTGGGCTAGTACCAACGTGTTTGTATAAAAAACACATTTTCCATGTCCCGGAGTTCAAGGGCAGGACCTAGAACTTCTTCCGATATTTAAATGTTTCCTTTGCTTAATAAAAGTATAATAAAACCTATAAAAATTATGTTTTTTATGAGGTTGGTTGAGTTCCTCAAGGGGGAACTTTATTCAACCTTGTCTGATTTTGTCCATATCCGAACTTAACCGGCCTATGACCTTAAGACATATTTGTGCCAAACTTCAGGGGTCTAGCTCTTTTATTTTTGGCTGTATCCTGCCTTCCACAGACAGATGGGCGGACATCGCTAGAATGTCTAAGAATCGGTCACATATCTATAATATGTATACTTTATGGGGTCCTAGACCGATATTTCGATTGAGTATACCCCATGCTGTAGTTAGAGGGAATAAAAAAATCCAGACAAAGGATTTCAAAACACCTTACAGTACCAGCGTGTGGTGAAACACACGACAATTTTCCGGAAAACTGCTGGTCGGAAAATTTCCTTCAATGCTTTAAAATGTTAATAATGATTAAATAATACGTCCCTGAATGTTTCATCAAAAAATTCCAACATCTAAATTTCTGGTAAGAAATGGGTTAAGTTATGCTTGCCACTGTATATCAGTGTCGATAACAATCTTAATTAAAAAGTGTTTCTAAATTTTATTTTACGCTACACCTTAAGCAAAGGTAATCAATTAATAAAATTGTTTTGTACATGGAGTGTACAATTACTTTTCCTTGTTTTCCATTATGTTCATTTTATACTCTGTTGCATTTTTTTTTAGAAAAAAATACAATGTTTTGTTTAAAATGTAAAATAGAAAAATTGTACTAAAAACAAGAACAACACATGTAAAACACAAAATCAAGCCAAGCGTTCATTCATACAGTAAGTACATCATTGTACATCGTACAATATACACCCATCGTTCATTATACCCTCTTTATACAGTTAACTCAAGAAGTGAGTGTTCACTATATATTTTTTTTCTTTAAGTCATTTATTTTTATAAAAAATATTAATTTGTTCAAATTCTGACTAATTTTTATTAAAAAAAATAAAAATTGTTTTATTCGACCTTTAAAATATTATATTTTGAGTAGGTTTATTCTAGCTCGAGGTTATTATTTCCTTTATTAATTAAAACTGTGATATTCTCAAAGAATAATTTTCAAGAAAATAATTTTTCTGTTTTAAATTTGTTTATGTTGGCATTTTTTTTTAAGATTTTAGTTTTATCATTAAAGATTTGTCATTAAAAACTCTTTGTTACTTGTAAGTAGTATAGGGTTTTTATTTTTGCTAAATAATCTTGACAATGGGATCTGAAAAATTCCGAAACACGGGTCTATTAAGTCTTGCAAAAAATTACCAACATAAATAAATTTAAAACCGAAAAATAATTTTCTTGAAAATTATAGTTTTAATTAGTAAAGGAAATAATGACCTCGTGCTAGAATAAACCAACTTTAAATAAAATAGTAACTTAAAATAAAACATATTTTAGATATAATTTGTAATTTTTTTTTTCATTACTTTCCTGATTTTCTTTAAAACTTTCCGTAAAAAAGTCTGAATTTATTCTAATTTTTCCAAATTTTTCTGAATTCCCCCACATGTATATTAGAGTTTTTTTTATAGTAAATTATTTTCATGACCACCCACTTTCTAAATTGACTGTCTGTTTAATTTTTTTTTAAAGAGGCTTTTAGTTTTCCTGCAGACAGATGTTCGTATATGATTTTGCCTGCATGTGTCTTTAGACTGGCATTTTTTTTTTGTCAACTTTCGATTTTCCCAAGTGTCCGGGCAAATTTTTATTGTTTTAGGTATAAAACTTATGTGGTACAAATTTGAGGTCAATCGAATTAAATTAACCTATGACGCCCGGCGGTCAAAATTTGGGATTTTTGAAAAAATTTTAAAAATAAAATATAAAAACATATCATATTTGTTAATTTCGATGCGCTGAGCACGAATATCAAAAAAAAAAAATTAAAATCCCTCGATCGGTTTTCGAGATATCGCCATTTCAAATTTGTAAAAAATGACGATTTTTTCCTACGTTCAAGAAATTTTTTAAAAAAAATGTCTCAAAATTTCATTCCGCCAACCCTTTTGTAAAGCTTGAGACAATCTTTCATTTAAAACTAATTTGAGCCAAATCCGAACATTTTAAGCCCATTTGGCGCCCATTGATCAAAATTTTGACTTTTTAGAAACTTTTTACCAAAAATCCCAATCTTTGATCGAAACTTTGCCACGGGTCAAAATGATCGGATTTGTCTCAAATTAAGCTTAAATGAACGATTTAATCAAGCTCTATGAAAGGGTTAAAATTAAGAAATTTTTAGAGTTTTTTTCAAAAAAATCTTAAACGTAGGAAAAAAACCGCCCATTTTGCAATTTTTTGACAAATTTTAAATGGCGATATCTAGAAAACCGTTCGACCAATTTTATAAGTTTTTTGATATTCGTATTCAGCATGCTAAAATTAATAAAAATAATTTATCGCAAGATATTTTTATTTTTTTATTTTTTCATTTTCAAAAATCCAAAATTTTGCAGGAAATTTTTCAAAAGTCGAACTTTGATCGAAGGGCGCCACTGGTTAAAATGATCGAATTTGCCTCAAATTAGTTTTCAATGAAAGATTGTCTCAAGCTCTACAAAAGGGTCGTCGGAATGAAATTTTGAGACTTTTTTTAAAAAATTTCTTGAACGTAGAAAAAATCCGCCATTTTTTTTAAATTTCAAATAGCGATATCTTGAAATCTGTTCGCCCGATTTTAATTTTTTTATATTCGTGCTCAGCACATTAAAATTAACAAATATGATGTGTCGAAAGATATATTTATTTATTTATTTTTTATTTATTTTTTTTTTAATTTTTCAAAAATCCGAAATTTTGACCGCCGGGCGCCACGGGTTAATTTAATCCGATTGGCCTCAAATTGGTACCATATGAGGTTTAGGCCTAGTGGAATAAAAAAAATGCCCGGACTTTGAAAATTGGAGAAGAAAAAATTTTGCTGTACAGAAAAATGCCAGTCTAATGTGTCTTCTTTGTACCTGTTTGTTTAAATATATATGTATTAGGCTGGGTCGTATTCCAACAAAGTGCTCAGATCAACTATTAATAGTGAAAAAAAGTTGGTACAAGTAAATACAAGCAATTTAAAACCAAAATGAACAAAATCGGTCCATGGCTTCCGTTCTCGCATCGCGGGTCAAAATTGCGGTTTTTGAAAAAATGGACATAATTTAAAAAAAAAATTAAATATTTAAAAAAAAAAATTATTTAAAAAAAAAAAAATTTTTTGTATCGCATTAATTCAAAGATATTTAGAAAAATTTTGTTTGTTTTTTTCGGATATCGATAACCCACCCAAACGTGAGGCCGAAAAAAAATCACATTTTTAACATGGAGCTCAAAACTACTTTTTTACTATTTTAAAAATTTAGTGAAACAAAATTTTTAAATATATTGGTTTATCCACTTGATATCATTGAATACATCTCAGGGATTGTAGAAAAAAATTCTTAGTTAAATTCCTTCGTCCAGTTGGTGTGTGGAGCGATTTGAATTTAGCGGATTTCCAGAGCATGTGTTTTTATCGACATTTATGACTAATTTGTAGTTGTTAGCAACATTTTACTTAAATTAACCACCTTTTTTTGTTCAAATGGTGGTTTTGGACCATAGTAACTCTGCTTTGAAATAATAGGCTTTTTGGACAACGTTAACCCTTGCCGGCACGGGGTTAAAAAATTCATCCAATGAAATTTTTGAAAATTCCTCACTCTAAAATCGTGTATGTGTTTAAATAATCAACAATTACAAATTTATACAAAGTTTTCTTGAAGGACATCTTTAACCCTTGTTGAACGAACGCCCAATAAATTTCAAACAGCTGTTTTTTTGCTCATAGTCAAATGGACTTTTTTGACATATTAAATAATATGTTTTTCACTTTTAGCTTTACACAGTAAAAACGACGAAGACGTAATGAAATTTCGGATGCCATCTTTTTTTTATTTTATTTAGTTTTAAGCATTTTCCGCTTAAGTGCGCAATTGTTGATTATTTAAACACATACACGATTTTAGAGTGAGGAATTTTCAAAAATTTCATTGGAGGAATTTTTTAACCCCGTGCCGGCAAGGGTTAACGTTGTCCAAAAAGCCTATTATTTCAAAGTAGTAACCCTATGGTCCAGAACAACCATTTGAACAAAAAAAGTTGGTTAATTTAAGTAAAATGTTGCTAACAACTACAAATTAGTCAAAAATGTCGATAAAAACACATGTTCTGGAAATCCGCTAACTTCAAATCGCTCCACACACCAACTGGAAGAAGGAATTTAACTAAGAATTTTTTTCTACAATCCCTGAGATGTATTCAATGATATCAAGTGGATAAACCAATATATTTAAAAATTTTGTTTCACTAAATTTTTAAAATAGTGAAAAAGTAGTTTTGAGCTCCATGTTAAAAATGTGAGTTTTTTTTGGCCTCACGTTTGGGTGGGTTATCGATATCCGAAAAAAACAGACAAAATTTTTCTAAATATCTTTGAATTAATGCAATACAAAAAAAAATTTTTTTTTTTTAAATAATTTTTTTTTAATAATAAATTTTTTTTTTTTAAATTATGTCCATTTTTTCAAAAACCGCAATTTTGACCCGCGATGCGAGAACGGAAGCCATGGACCGATTTTGTTCATTTTGGTTTTAAATTGCTTGTATTTACTTGTACCAACTTTTTTTCACTATTAATAGTTGATCTGAGCACTTTGTTGGAATACGACCCAGCCTAATATGTATGTATGAGTACGTACACTCAAAAAAAAAAAAACTGTAATGTTAGCAAAAAAAGCATGTAAACCTACAAGAAAATTTGCTGATTTTGAACCCACAATTTTTTTGCTAAAGTTAGCAAAAATGTTTTGCCAATAATTAGTTAACTAAATATTTTTTTTTTTTAACTTAGTTTATACACATCTGAGGACCCCATTGGGTTCGGACCCGATAGGTCCAGACCCGATGGGCCTAGACCTAGTTGGGTTCCTTAAAAATCGTCATAGTTTTGAATCCAAAATTTGTGTCCGTTTCGCTCTACCTTGCTTAGTTTTTGAGATACGTGATTATAGGGGACCGCTGGGGTCTTGAGAATTAAAAAACTCGATAACTTTAAAAATATTACTCGGAGAGCTTTTGACTATTTTGCGGTCTTGTTCTACGTGTTGAGAGCTACAAAAACGCTTTTGGACTTTTTGTTGTGTCGGCAACATTTACCGAGATATGAGCATTTTAAAATTTTCGGGAATGCTAACTTTTTTGGATCCAAAGTTAGGGCCCATTAGGGTCCACACATGTGAAGAGGACCGGCGATACTATGGAGATTCTAAGAACCAAAAATGGCCTCCATTTTGCTCTATCTGGCTTAGTTTCCGAGATAGCGCCATTTTAAGTTTTCTGAAAATAAAAAAAAAAATAACATTTATTTTGCTAATATTAGCAAAAAATCTTGTAAAAATGTAGTCAACCCAATTTCAAATTTAGCAAAAGAAATTAGTTCAAAGTTTGTTTAAAATTGCTAATGTGCTAAATGAAGTTTACAAGAATTTTTTGCTAACATGCTAATCTCAACTAAAAATTTGCTAAAAGTTAGCTAACTAGCGTTAGCAAAAAAAATTAGTAAATCTACTAACGTATTTTTTTGAGTGTAGACACTTTTTAATAAAACGAATTGTTTGCAAGAGTGCAAATTGTTGGTTTCTCTATGGGTTTAGAATATATTATATAAACAGAGAATCACTGACATTTACCTACATAAAATAAAACTGCCTTGACTAACAATTATGACATCAGCATAGATGTAAATATACTTATATGATGTTACAGAATTTTTAAAGAATTGAGCTTAAGTATTAATTGAAGTTTTTACTTCTAGTAAAATTTTTGTGATAATTTGAAATACATTTTATTTCGAAAAAAGGGTGTTTTTATGGTTTTAAAGAAAATTCGAAAATTAGTTCAATTTGCGAAAAAAATATTGGTAATTCATATGAGGCTTTCCACACCAAATGTCCAGCGAAAAAAAAACACGTGTTCCGTAAACTTCTGAATAGCTTGTATGGATAGCCCTATATGCAACTTAGAAAATTGCGTTTTTGGTTTTTCAATTTTTAAAAACTGGGCTTAGGAGGCGTGGTCAAATATTGGAAAAATGGTAAAATTTGTGGCGAGTTGCCTTGATTAAATATTTATCACATTAAAACGGAATGCTCCACAATCTTAAAAATTTACATTCTTATATAGTTTTGTATGGGCTATAGATTAAAGTTTTTTTTTTGGAAAATTTTCAGAACCCGTTCTGAAATTTTCCATTTTTTAAAAAACTCAATTTATCAAAAATCCGGCCACTTTTTTCTTTTTTTTTTAATTTTTTTTTTTTAAGTTTAGATCTTTGTCCATCCAGACAAAAAAATTCAGAAAGACATTTTTCGTTTTTTTCGAGAAAATCGCATTTGAATTTTAAATTTCTTAACAATTTTGTAATTTGCTTGTATTTTCTTGTATTAACGTTGCGAATGAGTAATATTTATGCAATTAATAATACTCATTCGCAACGATAATACAAGAAAATACAAGCAAATTACAAAATTGTTATGAAATTTAAAATTCAAATGCGATTTTCTCGAAAAAAACGAAAAATGTCTTTCTGAATTTTTTTGTGTGGACAAACATCTAAACTTTAAAAAAAAGAAAAAAGTGGCCGGATTTTTGATAAATGGATTTTTTTAAAAATGGAAAATTTCAGAACGGGTTCTGAAAATTTTTCAAAGAAAAAAAAATTTATTCGATAGCCCATACAAAACTATATAAGAATGGTAATTTTTGAGATTGTGGTGCATCGCGTTACAATGTGATAAATATTTAATCAAGGCAACTCGCCACAAATTTGACCATTTTTCCAATATTTGACCACGCATTCTAAGCCCAGTTTTTGAAAATTAGAAAAACCAAAAATGCTATTTTCTTAGTTCCATATAGGGCTATCCAAACAATATATTCAGAAATTTACGGGACACATGTTTTTCTGTAGCGGGACATTTGGTGTGGAACGCCTCATATGCGTATGAGTACCCAGCAAAATTTGGCATTATCAGTAATGGGTTATGGAATCCGAAACAACTGTTAATAAGAAGTTACTTATTGAATGAAACATTAATTATTTTAATGAGGGCGTGAGGCAAAAATAAATAGTGAAGAGTATGGAGATAAATAAGTAGTTACTGACTCGGATTACTAATAAGGATTAAAACCCGATTACCAATTAGAAGTAAAATAATTAGTTAATTAAAACATTTAAGATTTAATTTGTTTTTACTAAAAATTAAAAAAAAAATTGCATATTACTGAAAAGTAGTTGCTTTTAGGCTTAAAATAATGTTAATGGTAATATGTACTTATTATAAATAATGTATTTGGAAATGATTACTTTTCACAACTCATTACCATGTTTTTGCTGGGTAATGTTGGATCACACAAAAATAAATTATATATCATCACTCATACGCAACTGACAAGGAGAGTCTCTCTGGTGTCACTCTCCGATCTTCATGAAATTTGGATATGTTGTTCAGAACGAAAATAATTTGACACATATTTTTTTTAAGTGGCCCAAACTCATTTTTAAGGGGGTCGCACAGTGTTTCGTTCCCATGTAACGCAGGGACAAAATTAGAAGGACTTGTCATATATTTTTGAGATTTGGTACACTAACATAAAATATATTAGTTAAGAAAAATACGAATTTTTGGAAAAATAGGTGCAAGGACACGCCTACCTCCCATGTGTCCTGAAACTGAAAAATGTAATTTTAGCTTCAATAATGCACAAAGAATTACAAGAAGTGGTCATGCTGATACGCATTCAACTTGCAACGTGTGTATAAATTTTCACTTAAATCGGAGCAAGGACTCAAGGTCCTGCCATATATACTTTTTCTTTAAAACGCTATAACACCTACGAAAATTGTCCGATCGTAGAAAAACTTTGTAAGCAAATTATTATTCCTTAGATATATATTAATGCCAAATTTGGGCAAAATCGGATTAGTAGTATGGAAAATATAAAAACAATAAAAAATAAGTTATTTTTATTTGTAAAGTCGTCTAAAAAAGGTCAAAGAGATGTATTAAATCATGTCTGTAATAAAATTTGATAGCGGTTCTTTTTTTAGAATACATTAACCCCCTATCTCCCATTTTTGGGATCTTTTTTGTCCTTTTTTAACTTTTCCTCATAGAACCACACTAAAATGTGCGTCTTAATAGTTAAAATGTTCTAAAAAAATGTTAAGCATCAAATTTCACTAGGGGTTGTCAAATTTCAAAACATCGTGCGATATAATCAAAATGCTTTAAAAAGTAAAATTGTAAAGCATCATATATGAGGCATTCCACACCAACTGTTCCACTACAGAAAAACCATAGTGGTTTCAATGGGATATCATTTGCAAAGTATTCGCTCTTAGGGTACTATTAAATAACAAAAATAAAATTTAAGTTTTTTCAAAAAGTGGTCCTTGTAGGCGTGGTAAAATATTGAAAATATCAAACTTTTTTGCCTGAGTATCTTCACTTCAATATTTATGCAAATTAAATGAAACACAGTAAAGTCCTTAAGACAAAAGTTTTTTATAGATTTTTGTATGGGCTATCGATTAAAAAAATAAAAATTGGAAAATTTTCAGAAGAAGTTCTGAATTTTTCAAATTTAAACTTAAACTTTATTTATCTAAAAACATGCCGCAATTTTATTTTTTTTTTTTAATTTTTTAAAAAAGTTAAAGTGCTTTTCTATCTTTTCTGAAATTTTCAGAGATGTGTGTTGCCTTGTTTTCGAGAAATCAAATGTCAAAGATTGCAATACGCTAATATTATACAATAATGGTGTATAAAACGTGTGCGTATGAATAATATCAATACTTAAAAAAATATTTTCAGAGGCGATGGGAGCGTGAGTGAGTTTTTGTTTACGATCACGCACGCTAATGAAAGAAAAAAAATTATTCAAGCAAGATATTCTATTTTACTCACGCTCACGTGATCATCGTGACCGTGACTTATTTTTTTCTACTCTCGTGTGCGTGAGCAAAATAAAATATCGTGCGTGACTAAATTTTTTCTTTCATGAGCGTGCGTAATCGTTATTAAAAACTCACTCACGCTACCATCGCCTCTTAAAATATTTTTTAAGTATTTTTATTACTCATACGCACACGTTTTATACACCATTATTGTATAAAATTAGCGTGCTGCAATTTTTGACAATTGATTTCTCGAAAACAAGGCAAAACACATCTCTGAAAATTTCAGAAAAGATAGAAAAGCACTTTAACTTTTTTTTTAAAAATTAAAAAAAAAATAAAATTGCGGCATGTTTTTAGATAAATAAAGTTTAAGTTTAAATTTGAAAAATTCAGAACTTCTTCTGAAAATTTTCCAATTTTTGTTTTTTTAATCTCTGAAAATTTCAGATCAGATAGAAAAGTCCTATAACTTTTTTTAAAAAATTAAAAAAAAAATAAAATTGCGGCATGTTTTTTGATAAATAAAGTTTAAGTTTAAATTTAACACTCAAAATATTTTGTAGGCAAAAACAAATGAAAAACACACTTAAAACCAGTGAATAAACAATTGAAAACCATCCCAGTAATTATTCATTTGTTTTAACAAACATCAACATTTATTTTTTACTGTTGACAAAATTTTCTAAAATAAATAATATTAAACATTAAAAAATTACTTTTTTTTTACTCTTTTTTACCAACAAAGTCGAAAAAAATAACCACCGAAAACATTAAAAATTAATGATAGTTCTGTTATTTTTACCAACAAATTTCAAAAAAATTACCTACGAAAACAATAAAAATTAATGATTTCGTTTATTTTTTTACAATTTTTTATGGAAATATTTTTTTAAAATTTTTTAATAAAACTTTTGGGGAATCGATCCCGCAATGGCCAGACACTCTACCCATCGTGCCAAAGTCACTTGATACAAACATGTTTTTATATTTCTATAAATAATTTTTTTATTTTTTTTTTCTACAAAAAAATAACTGACTTGTGTAGGTAAAAACTAATGATATTTCATTAAAAATACCAAAAATTTAAAAAAAAATTACTTACACAAATCATTAAAAATCAAAAAAATAATCAAAAATTAAATGTTAATGAAAGTCTTTATTTTTTAGTGTGTTATTTTTGAAACAAAGGACTGAAGTAGTCATTAATAAAAACTGAACCTCAAACAAATGTATTTTCTTTTAAAAACGACTAAACGGAAAACTTTTTAAATAAACTACAAACAGTTAATGACATAATTTTTTGAGTGAAATTCGGAACTTCTTCTGAAAATTTTCAAATTTTTATTTTTTTAATCGATAGCCCATACAAAAATCTATAAAAAAAACTTTCGTCTTTAAGACTTTACTGTGTTTCATTTAATTTGCATAAATATTGAAGTAAAGATGCTCAGGCAAAAAAGTTAGATATTTTCAATTTTTTACCACGCCCACATGGCCCACTTTTTGAAAAAACTTAAATTTTATTTTTGTTATTTAATAGTACCCTAAGAGCGAATACTTTGCAAATGATTTCATATTGACACGACACAACTTTTTTTTTGCTGAACATTTGGTGTGGAATGCCTCATATTGTTAAAATAGATTTTACCAAATTAGACTGAAATAGGTCGAAAAAATGTACTAAAAATACTACTGAGATAAAAAATGTCTTAAGATGTCTTCAGTGAAATTTAATGGCGGTTCTTCTGTTCTATTAACCCTCCATCTCCCATTTTAAGGGGTCATTTTAGTCCTTATTTCAAATATTTTTATAAAATTTAATAAAAAGAGCGTTTAAAGGTTAAAGCTTAATACTAAATTACTTTTTTAATGTTTCTTTAATATAATTTATAATTTAAGAGTTATTTAACATAACTTAAAGCTTCAATAGAATACACTATTCAATAAATTTGAGGTCACAGAGTGTATCTTAAATTGGACAAAACATAAAATGAAGGTATACCATTTGTAAACCAAAAACTAATTGTTTTGAAAATTTAGCACGAGAGCTAAAACACCTCAATTCAACCGAGGAGTTGACCGCACCCCCTCCAAATTTAATGAAATTTAGTACTGGGGTTTACTTTTATAAAAAAGAGATTTTTCCAATTTTTTAGGCTTCTGCACTCAAAATAATAACTCTGTAAAATACTCTGTAAAATGACTGTAATCTCAATTCAACAGATATTTGACAGAGTTTTCTGTCAAAATACAGATTTAAAGAAAATACTTTGTATTTTGTTGTGACAAAAAAACAAAGAGTCATCTGTTATATTACTTTTTACTTCGTAATCTTAATTTTACAGATAATTAACAGAGTTTTCTGCTAAAATACAGACCTAAGCAAAATACTTCGTATTTTTTTATAACCAAAAAAATTTTCTGTTTTGAGTTGTTTTTGTTACCAAACATCAAAATTTTATCTGTATATTTTTATTTTTTGAGAAAAAGTTTTAATAGTAGCAAAAAAAGTTATCAAAAAAAATTTTTCAGAAATTTTATAAAAATTTTATAAAAATTTTACAAAATAACATGCATTTAACTAAACTCTGTAAATTTACAGAGTTTTTTCTGTATTTTTTTTGCATCAAATGTATTTTACAAATATATGTAAATTTACATAGTTCTCTTTGCTAAATGGTGGTTTATTTAACCAATATTTTACTAGAAACTATGTAAATTAACAGTTTTTTTTTGTCCAAATCATTTTACAGAGTTTAATAGTAAAATTACAGAGTTTTCTCTGTAAAAAAGCTTTCATATTTAACTAATATTTTACTACAAACTCTGTAAATTAACAGTTTTTTTCTGTCAAAATCATTTTACAGAGTTTTTTAGTAAAATTACCAAGAAATGTTGTTAGCTGGAAAAGTATGGTGTACTCTGTTAAATTAGCAGAGTTTTTCTGTAATTTAACAGAGTTATTATTTTGAGTGTGGTCTTTCTAGTATTCGAGATATGCGGTGTTGAAAATTAACAAAATCGTATATATTTGACAAAAGTGTTCTGAGATAAATAAAGATAACTCGAAAAGTAATAACAATACAGGTCTCAGTCAGGTTGCAAATAAAAGGTAATGAGACAGCCTTTAAAATGGCGTTCCCCAAGATTTTTCTTGAAAAAGGTCAAAGGTAATTGGTTTTAGCCTTAATTTTTGGAGAGCTATATCTCAAAAAACGATATTTTAAAAATTTTGGAAAAAATATGTGTTGTTAAGAATCACCTATACTACTCAAGTTTAAATTTTCAGGATGGAGACTTCATTGGAACTTTTTATATTAATAGAAACATTGTGACAGGAAAGAAAAAGCCGTGTAATTTCCCTTGCAAAAAAAAATAATTTTTTTTTTGTCCAAATATGACCTTTGAACTGGACTATCGCTATTACTTTTCAAGACATAAGCACCTAAATGTTCAAAAAAATACAGCAATAGCATTTTAGCAATTTTCACACATTAATGTGCAGATATCTCGAAAACTAATTGCGATAGGCCAGTTCAAAGGTCATATTTGGACTCAGCTCGTCAAAATGTGTACCAGAATCTCAAAGACAAAAAAAAAATTGTTTTTCCTGTAAGGGGAAAACCGATTTTTCTTCCCTGCTATTATGTTTCTATTAATATTAAAAGTTCCAATGAAGTCTCCATCCTGAAAATTTAAACTTAAGTAGTATAGGGGATCCTTAATAACGTATATTTTTTCCAAAATTTTAAAAATATCGTTTTTTTGAGATATAGCTCTCCAAAAATTATGGTTAAAACCAATGACCTTTGACCTTTTTCAAAAAAAATCTTGGGGAATGCCATTTTAAAGGCTGTCTCATTACCTATTATAATAGCAAATAATTATTTGTAACATGACTGAGGCCTGTATTGTTATTAATTTTCGAGTTATCCTTAGATTAGGTTAGGTTGTAAGTGGCTGCTGACGTTTTACGTCAACACACGTAGACTCTGAGGTCCATTGTGATACCACGGGATCGTAATAGGTTTCCCTACTAGTCCCTGTCGTTAAACCAGTTTGAGCTTCTTATGAAACTCCTTAGATGTTGAATTTTGACATCCGACAAATCAGAAAGATCGTACAGCTCCCTAGATCCCAGTGAAGCAAGTCGCTGACCAGAAAGTGCCGGGCAATGGCAAATAAAGTGTTCGATAGTTTCCAACTCCTCTTCATCCATGCAACTTCGGCAAAAGTCATTCAACGGCACATTTAACCGCTCTGCGTGCTTCCCTATAAGACAGTGTCCGGTAATTATAGAAACCACCGTCGAAATCTCTCCTCTTGGAAGCGATATCAGCTCACTTGTGCGCCCCTGATTAAGAGAAGGCCAAATCAGTCGTGTTGTCTCACACGTCCATCCATTTGCCCATCTTTGATTAGTCTCAGTCGCAGAACAAAGCCGTATGTTTTGCTTGCAAGTTTCTAGAGGCATACCAACACATTCCAATTCTGTTGGAACCTGTAAGGTAGTTCCCAGTCTTGCAAGCTCATCGGCTTTGCAATTCCCTGGAATGTCTCTGTGCCCTGGGACCCATATGAGTCGTATGTTAAACTGCTTGGCCATCTCATTTAAAGACGTGCGGCAGTTAAGGGCAGATCTTGTTTTCAGAAACATTGAATCCAGGGACTTGACCGCGGCTTGACTGTCAGTATAGATGTTGACTGCGGTTGTAGACAAGACATTGCAGCTCAACCAGTCAGCCACTTCCTTTATTGCCAGCATCTCTGCCTGGTAAACACTGCAATGATCTGGCAATCTACGAGCCAGGCTCAATCCAAGCTCTTCCGAATAGACCCCAAAGCCCACTTGTTCGTGCAGCCTCGATCCATCTGTGTAAAAATTTATGGTAGCTCCACTTCCCGGAGTATCCCCCATCCAAGACTCCCTGGATGGTATCATAGTGGTAAAGTGGCGCTCAAAGAGGCTCAAAGAGGGAGCACAATCCACATTTTGTGTTATTGTTATCTTTTTCAAGATCGCGCTATGGCCACAATCGCTGCTCCTCCATTGCAGCGTGCTATTAAGTCGAATTGCCGACGCAGCTGCATACTGCCTACCCAATATGTCCAAGGGTATCAGGTAAAGGAGGATTTCTAATGCAGCCGTAGGTGTAGTACGAAGAGCACCAGTGATGCACATTGACGCCATTCTCTGTACCTTCGTGATAAAGACACAGTTCGCTTTTGTTTCTAAAGCAGGCCACCAGACAATGATTCCATACAGCAAAATTGGACGCACCACTGCTGTATAGAGCCAATGAACGACTTGACGGCTAAAACCCCATCGTTTTCCAATGGCCCTTTTACAGGAATACAAAGCAATCGTTGCTTTTCTTACCCGTTCCTCAATATTACGCCTGAAATTCAGCTTCCTATCTAGAAATACTCCAAGATACTTGGCTCCATCTGAGAAGGTGATTTCAGTACCGTCCAGAGAAATAGGATCAAAAGCAGGAATCTTATTTTTCCTTGTAAATAAAACAAGCTCTGTTTTACTAGGATTAACTCCTAGACCACAGTCTCTTGCCCATTTAGACAGATCTTTCAGAGAACCCTGAAGAATGTCCCGCAATGTTGGCAGATGCTTCCCCTTTACCGCTATCGCGACATCGTCAGCATATGCGACAACATGACAACCACGTGCTTCTAGAGATAGTAGCATTGAATTCAGTGCCAGGTTCCAAAGAAGCGGCGAAAGAACACCTCCTTGTGGTGTGCCCCTATTGACAAATCGAGATATGACGGACGCTCCCAATTCAGACGTTATGCGTCTACTGGCAAGTAGGCTTTCCACCATTAAAACGATTTCACGCTTTACTCCCAGACCATACAATGCCAATATTATCGATTCTGGGATGACATTATAAAAGCCCCCTCAATATCAAGAAAGGCCACCATAGTATACTCCTTTACCGAAAGCGATCTCTCGATGGTACCAACGAGCTCATGAAGAGCTGTTTCCGTTGGTCGTCCCTTGCTGTATGCATGTTGCTTTGTCGAAAGCAACCTCGGGTCAATCACTCTACGCAAATATGAGTCTATCATTCGTTCCATTGTCTTTAACAAAAAAGAAGACAGACTAATTGGTCTGAAATCCTTCGGAGCTGTGTGGGAACTTTTCCCAGCCTTCGGGATAAATACGACTCTGGAATCCCTCCATTTTAAAGGAATATATGACCAGTTGATGCATGCTGTGTATAGATTATACAGCAACGGGGCTATATAGTCCGACACTTGCTGCAACTCAGCCGGGATCACACCATCAGGTCCCGGGGATTTATAGGGCCTGAAGCTTTTTATTCCAGATGCTTGGGCGTCAGAACATTCCAAAGCTTGAAACGGCGTCATGGAATTGCCCGGAAAATGCGTGTTTAAAAGGAGATCCAGCGACTCTCCACTGGAGGAAGACCACACCCCATTAGGATCTTTCAGGTATCCCAGGATGCAAGGAGAAGAAGCCAGAACCTTGCGCAGCCTGGATGCCTCAGAAACGTCTTCTATGTTTCCACAGAAGTTTTTCCAAGAATCACATTTTGCATTTCTGATCATCTTTTTATAACTCTTAAGTTGCAGCCTGTATGCAGACCAGTCCTCGTCCGCTCTTGAAAATTTAGCCTTATTAAAGAGCTTCCTGCAGGAATCTCTGCTCGTCTGCAACTCATTTGACCACCAAGGTGGCTTTTTTTTCCCTCTAGGATTTGCAGAAGGGCAAGACGCATCCAGGCACCTATTACAAACATTTGTTATATGGTCAACCAGACATTCAATTTCCACCAACTATGTGGTTCAGATAAGGGTACTTCATCCAAAAGCAAAGAAAAAGTCTCCCTATATTTCACCCAGTTTGTTCTCCTCAGATTTCTAGAGACTGTCTCAACCGGGGCACGCTCCCTGAGTAAAAACTCAATGTAGCGATGATCTGAGAAAGAATGCTCTTCCAAAACTCTCCAGTCATCAATTCTATCAGACAATGTATCTGATATAAGTGTTACGTCAAGAACCTCTTGCCGCGTACTTGTAACGAAAGTTGGTTCACCACCCTTGTTACAAATATACAGGTTAGTGCTTAACAAAAACTCCAAAAGTGATTCGCCTCTATCATTTGTGTCTGTACTTCCCCATATCGAATGATGTGCATTAGCATCACAACACACTACTAACTGGTGTCCCCTAGATTCAGACTCCCGAATTAGACCGACAACCTTCTCCGGGGGTATTGACCCCGGATTAGGAAAATACGCAGAGGCGAGCCAAATAGACTTCCCATGAAGCTCTAAGCTAGCCGCTGTAACATCCATATCACTAAAAGTTGATAAAAAGAATATATTTAAGCCAGTTTTCGCCAAGATGCAGGCTCTTGGTGAACCCTCACCTTTGGCAACCACCAACTTAAACCCAGGGGTCTTCAATCCGCAAACCCTGCCACCCCGCACCCAGGGCTCTTGGATAAAAACCAAGTCAACTGCTCCTGTCGTCAGGCGCAGCAATAGTGCAGCTGAGGCTGCCTTACAGTGATGGAGGTTTATTTGTAGGAACCGCAACATCTTGCTTTTTTTCCACCATCCTTTCCACCACCGTGTTATTGGCTTCATCCTCCGTGTTATCATAGAGGTCGCATTCGTCCCCAGATTCGGTTTCGAATAAGCCAGATATGTGTCCCATCTGTTCTGAATCGGAGGCAACAGAACTCTCCGAATTCCTCACTGCATGGGCCTCGTCCTGAATGTCACCCATCGTGGCATCAGCTTTATCCTCCATGCCATCACAGAGGTCGCATTCGTTACCGGATTCGGTTTCAAAAATGCCAGATGCATCTCCCATCAGCCTAGAATCGGTCAGCTGAATATCAACCTTTTCCAGATTCTCCTCCCCAGCCGATTCTGCCACTGGCTTGTCTGCGTCCAAAATAGTCTTCTTGTCGCCCTTGTAGACATTGACTCTTATATGAAAAAATCCAAATCTAATAATGCCGTCAGTCCTGGCTAAAAGCGGAAGCGATTCCTCATTAACCAAGACCACTACTTGACGACGAGCGCCCTCCATCTCACCCAATCTGGCAATTTGTCAATTCTGAGTTGGAAGGTCAGGATTGCAGACTTTTATCATCTTAAGAATCACCGCAGTGTCATTTGTAGCCATTGGGATCCATGCATGAGCTCTGGGTTGCGAGGGGATATCATGTTTTTCCACAACGTCCAGTCTGGCTCCAGGCCATAACTCTCCCACTTGGCTAATGGCAACCTTAAACACGGCTGCGGATCTTTCGTTCCCAAAAGCAACGAGTTTTACTCGCCCCGATACCAACCTGCGTTGACAGTAGTAGGGAGAAAATCAGGCATACTCTCAAGGAGCCTATAGTAGATTTCATTTAGTTTAGTTTCAACTAAACTCCACTTGTCCCTTGGAATACTACAATCCCCATTTTGCCTGTTTATCACAGCCCTAACGAAGTTACCTTTAACCACTTCACTAAAAGACTGAGTCCAGACGTTGCCGGTCACCTTAGATCTCTTAGGTAAAGGTTTCTCGTCGGGCGAGCGCAACCTTTTACCAGACTTCGATGACGAGGCCGAAACAGCGCTCTGTTTGTCAGATGCGCGCATTGCCGAAAGTTTGTCCTGTTCTTCAATGACTCCTTTCGCCCATGATAGCGACGCCCTCTCACGTTCGGAGAGCTTCGTTCCATCAAGTTGGCTTAGTCTGTTAATTATTTTCAAACAAAGCCGTCTCTGGTTGTGCCTGACCTTTGATGGTTTAAGTTTCATTTTCTTTTTACCACCAATATTAGGCTGAGCACCCCTACCAGAATCAAGGTCGGACTTCAAGGTCGCAACCCTAAGGCCAGTGCTAGGACCAGCACCAGTCGGTGAGGCAGAGCCTCGAATTAAATCGGTATCATTTGTGTCCATATTTTCATTTTCCTGGATGTGGTCATGAAAATATTACAAAAATACCTATTACGAACAATTTCAAAAATTTAATTAATAGCACGGAGATAAATTAAAACACGTCCACACTTGTCAACAGTTGAACGAAATATCCTGAACGAAAAATCCAAAGTTAGTTATCCTTATTTATCTCAGAACACTTTTGTCAAATATATACGATTTTGCCAATTTTCAAGACCTTATATCTCGGGAAGAAAAACCACCAGAAGTCCCAAATTTTAACACTATGATTTTTTTGTAAGGACCCAACTATATTCCAAGTTTCATCAAATTCGAAAGGGGTAAGGTCAAAAATGCTACTTTTTTCGGTTGAATTGAAGTGTTTTAACTCACGAGTTCTTTTTATGGCCCATTGAAGTCTTTAGTTTTTTTTAAATAGGTTTGGAAAGATTAAAGATATCTATTAAATGTTTGTAGAACGTTTTAACACTTTAAACGCACGTTTAAGTGTTTTTTATAAGAATATTTTAAAAAGGGGCTGAAATGACCCCTAACAATGGGAGATTGAGGGTTAATATGTTTTAAGAAAAAAGAAACATCAAATTTTACCGAAGACATTTATTAACAGTATTAAGCTCAGAAGTAAATTTGTTATATTTTGTCGAATTATTTCACACGGCTTTGGTGAATCACAATTTAACAATATATGATAATTAAAAATTTTACTTTTTTAAGCATTTTGCTTATATCTTACGAATTTTTGGTCTTTTACAACTAACAATGAAATTCTATGCAGAAACAATTTGTAGAATATGTTAACCCTTTAAATATATTAGTTAAGAAGTGTAAGTGGTGTTCTACGATGATATTTGGAAAAGGGACTAAAGTGACCCCTTAAAATGGGAGATAGAGGGTTAATATGTTCTAAGAAAAGAACCGTCATCAAATTTCGTTGCACATCTAGTAACCTCATTTAGCTCAAAATTAAATTTAATATTTTTTTTTTTGACTTATTCTGAACTCCTTTGAAAAAAAATTAAAAACTTCAGTGGGCCATAAAAAAAAACTCGAGCTAAATTTTTAAAATTCTGCGGGGGTTTCGATCTACTATTAATATACATTTATTTTGCTTTTTTACCCTTTCAAAACATAAAATCGTGTTGCACAATGATATTAAACACTCCTAAATGACTGATCCCAGCAAAAATAAATCGAGATTTTGGCGACACAGCATCTTTTAATAGCATACCGAAGCGCATCCAAAGAGCGCTCTTGAGGATGCAGTAAAAGTAAGGGGAAAAAATTTTAATTTTTTCTTAAGATTTTTTATAGGAAACTTATAATATAAAATTATTTTTCGATAAAATTTTACACTTGCTTTCCTTTTTAATATATTGAACACTTTTTGAAAGAAAAACCATGAGTTTTGGACAAAGACACATGATTTGACTGCATTATTATTGCGCAATTATCGGCGCTGCAAAAAGTGCTTCAATCATAACACATTTAACACATTTTGAATGATGATAATAAATAGGCCAGATTTTAAAATATTTTTTAGTATTAAAAAAAAAATGTTGAGTACCTACACCATTTCCACTTTAATTTCAGAAAATACATATTATATTACAAAAAAATGTCCGATCATATTTTAGAAATTCCAATTATATTTAAAAAACTTTCAATTATCAAGTGTGTTTTAATTTTTATTAAATAATAAAAATTAGTTATTTATTCGACCTTTTAATTGTGCAATGAAAAAGAGTTTATTCTGATTCGAGGCCTTTTCATGTTCCCAATTATGAATTAACATAACAAGTACTTATGATAACTCTACTTTCTTTATTAGGATATTCTCCCATTAAATACTCATAGAGTTTCTTGCTTTCAAAAATTTTGGCAATTTTCAGGAATGAATAGACAATTCATGAGTATTTAATGGGAGAATATCCTAATAAAGAAAGTAGAGTTATCATAAGTACTTGTTATGTTAATTCATAATGGGGAACATGAAAAGGCCTCGAATCAGAATAAACTCTTTTTCATTGCAATTTTCAATTATATTTGAAAATTTCCAATTGTATTTCAGAAACTTCCATTTATAACCAAAAAATTAATTACATTTAAAAAATGTAAAAATCTATCATAAATTCCCATTTATAATTCAAAAATTTCCAATTATATTTTAAGATTTTCCAATTGTATTTCAGATATAGTCAATTGTATTTCAGATTTTCCAAGTGTATTCCAGAAATAGTTAAATGTGTTTCGTGTTTATTCTGCTTATATCAGCTCTAAAAAGGTACATGAATTCACTGCATCTTTATAGCGCTTTTATCAGCGCTCTAAATAGACATGATTTCAGAGCATCTTAAGAGCGCTTTTTCGGTGTATCCAACTAGCGCTCTAAAGTGTGACATCCCCTTAGAGAATCATGCTAGCTGAACAAAATTTAGCACTTTTAATTTTTTTTATTTTTTTTTTTTTTTTATTTGGATATTAATTTATAAAAATGCGTAGAACACGATACATTACAGACACAACATTTTTTGAAAAAAAAAATTCGCGGAATTAATTTTTTATTAGCTTTACATGCAAGGTGCCCAGCTTGTTAATTTTTGCGACAAGCATGGTGTAATTAACAAAGTATATTTGTTACTTAAAAATGCTTGTGAATTTTGTACTCTTGCCCAAAACATTAAATCATGATAAGGTTTTCCGGAAGATTTGGGTGTACTTGCCAAAGCAAAGTTTTCTTAGAAAAAATAATGTTATATAAATTTGGTATGCCATGCAAAACGAATTGAAATATCAGTCGAGGACCCCATTAAAAATGCCGCAGAGTTTTGTACTCTTGTCCAAAAAATTAAATCATGATAATGTTTTATTTAATAAAAACTTTTTACGAATAACCTTCACATATTTGCAAAAAAAAATATGTAAGGGTTAAAAAAATATTCAGAAAAAAAGAACTACAAAAAATTTCTCAAATTTCTCAATATTTACAAAAAATTTGGAAAACTACACTCAAAATAATAACTCTGGTAAATTACAGAAAAACTCTGCTAATTTAACAGAGTTCACCGTACTTTTCCAGCTAGCAACATTACTTGGTAATTTTACTAAAAACTCTTTAAAATGATATTTACAAAAAAAAAACTGTTAATTTACAGACTTTTAGCGTCTTTTGACAGAAAAAACTCTGTTTTTTACTATAAAACTCTGTAAAATGTTTTGGACAAAAAAACTGTTAATTTACAGAGTCTCTAGTAAAATATTGGTTAAATAAAGCACGATTTAGTAAAGAAAAACTCTGTTAATTTACATATATTTGTAAAATGTATTTGATGCAACCAAAATTTTATAGAAAAACCTTGTAGTTAAATGCATTTTATTTTGAAATTTTCTTTTTTAAGTTTTCTGTGAAATTAATGTTTAAAATTCAGACAAAACTAAGTTTTTGGTTACAAAAAATACAAAGTGAATTTTTGCAGAAATATCTGTTAATTATCTGTAAAATAAAGATTACAAGGTAAAAAGTAATAAAACATAAAAAACTTTGTTTTTTGTCACAAAAAATTCAAAGTATTTTCTTTAAATCTGTATTTTGACAGAAAACTCTGTCAAACATCTGTTGAATTGAGATTATAGTCATTTTACGATGTATTTTACAGAGTTATTATTTTGAGTGTAAGAACAAATCAGAAAATTCAAAAAATAAGTCAGAAAAATGCAGATATATTCAGAAAAAATCACAAAATTCAGAAAGAAAAACAAAACTAAAAAATTTAGAAATATCTGAACATATAAATTTGTTTTTATTTATAATTAAATAAAAAAGTATAAAGAATTAATGCAAACAAATTTGTCCCTAACAAAAACAAATGTACAAGCTAAAAAAAACAAAATAAAAAAAAAGTTGACAAATCACGGGATTCGATCACTGGACCCTCCGTTTTCCAGTCTGGCTCACCTTAGCTAGGCCACCGTAGCTTATTGAAATATTGATTTAAATTTTGTTATGTTTCTCTTGCTTGTAGATACATATTCGATTTTCAAATATACTGGTTAGTATTGCCATGTGGTAATATTTTATTATAAAAAATTTGCGATGATGGTAACAAATCTAATTGGAAATGCGATATTTGGTATGGCAATACTGCATTAATCGAACCAGGAATGTGTGTTTTTTTTTATTTTATTTATTAATTTTAAATTATTGCCGAAGTTTACGGTTGTAATAAAATGAAAACTATAATTCTTATTTTCTTTTTTGTTTAATCGTTAACTTATATAGTCAAACTGAGGTGGCGTCCTGCAACTTTTTTAAAATTAGACCCCAGCCTAAAAACATTATCATGTTAAAAACCAAAAGATCTGTACATTTCGTAAGTGAGTGCAAAACTAAGTGCAAAAAAGTGTTTTTACATTTCGGAAAGTATAAAAGATTCGGCACCAAATACTATAACACTCTCACTTATTTTATGTAAATTTGATAAATAAATGGAAAATTTGTATGCGAAAAGCTTAGACTTGTTGAAAAAGTAGTTTTGGTAAAAAAAATTAATTTTTTTTACGAACAACAAAATTTGTATGTTAAAAAAATTTAATGAACCCAAAATTTTTGGTGAAAAAAATTTTGATGTAAAAAGTTTTTGATGATTTTTTTTGACGAAAAGAAAAATTTTTTGATGTAAAACAAATTGATGAAAAAATATATGAAAAAAAAAATTTTGGTGAGAAAAAAATTGATAATAAAAAATTTCATAAAAAAATTTGATGAAAAAAAATATATAAAAAAAAAAATATAATAAAAACAAGTAAAAAAGTTAAATTCGGCCTTGCCGAATGTATTGATACCCTCCACAATTACTAAAAAAAAATCTTTTTTTTTGAAAAAAAAATTTCCGCGAAAAAAAAAATTTTGGTAAAAACAAAAAATCCGCGATATTTTAAATTTTTTTTTCAAAAAATATGTTCGTACTTGTTTAAATACCATTTTGTTTTCAATTATGTTCACATATGTCAACCAGTAGCCGAATTAAAACATTTGTATTTTTAGGTTATATTGAATGTACCAAAATTTTCTAGATGTGCTTACATTTTCGTTCATAACTTTTGAACTTCTGAACCGATATCGCTCAAATGCAATACCAAACTGCTCAGGAGAACTTCCAACACCTACGTTAAGTTTCAGTCATCTCCGTGTAATATTTTGGTCGTGATCACCATTTCTACAGACGGACAGACGAACAGACGGACAGACGGACATCGCTAGAAAGTCTTAAAATCGATCACTGATCATTTATATATATACTTTATGCGGTCCTAGACCGATATTTCGATGAGTTACAAACGGAATAACAAACTTATACATACCCTCTATCACTAAGTGGAGGGTATAAAAATTATGAAAAAAAAAATTTTGATGAAAAAATAATTTGATGAAAAAAAATTAATGAAAAAAAAAATTGATGAAAAAACAAAACAATTGATGAAAAAAAATTTTGATGAAAAAAAAAAAAAATATGAAAAAAATTAATGAAAAATGACTGCGAATTTTGTACACTTGCCCAAAACATTAAATCGTGATAATGTTTTGCGGAAGATTTGGGTGTACTTGCCAAAGCAAAGTTTTTTTTAGAAAAAATAATGTTATATTACTTTGCTATTCCATGGAAAACGAATTGAAATATCAGCCGAGGACCCCATTAAAAAACCAAAAGCGCCGTACATTTCGTAAGTGAGTGCAAAAATAAGTGCAAAAAAGTGTTTTTACATTTCGAAGAGTATAAAAGATTCGGCACCAAAGAATATAACACTCTCACTTAATTTATGTACATTTGATAAATAAATGGAAAATTTGTATGCGAAAAGCTTAGACTTGTTGAAAAAGTAGTTTTGGTAAAAAAAAATTAATTTTTTTTACGAACAACAAAATTTGTATGTTAAAAAAATTTAATGAACCCAAAATTTTTGGTGAAAAAAATTTTGATGTAAAAAGTTTTTGATGATTTTTTTTGACGAAAAGAAAAATTTTTTGATGTAAAACAAATTGATGAAAAAATATATGAAAAAAAAAATTTTGGTGAGAAAAAAATTGATAATAAAAAATTTCATAAAAAAATTTGATGAAAAAAAATATATAAAAAAAAAATATAATAAAAACAAGTAAAAAAGTTAAATTCGGCCTTGCCGAATGTATTGATACCCTCCACAATTACTAAAAAAAAATCTTTTTTTTTTTGAAAAAAAAATTTCCGCGAAAAAAAAAATTTTGGTAAAAACAAAAAATCCACGATTTTTTTAATTTTTTTTTCAAAAAATATGTTCGTACTTGTTTAAATACCATTTTGTTTTCAATTATGTTCACATATGTCAACCAGTAGCCGAATTAAAACATTTTGTATTTTTAGGTTATATTGAATGTACCAAAATTTTCTAGATGTGCTTACATTTTCGTTCATAACTTTTGAACTGCTGAACCGATATCGCTCAAATGCAATACAAAAAACTGCTCAGGAGAACTTCCAACACTTACGTTAAGTTTCAGTCATCTCCGTGTAATATTTTGGTCGTGATCACCATTTCTACAGACGGACAGACGGACAGACGGACATCGCTAGAAAGTCTTAAAATCGATCACTGATCATTTATATATGGGGCATTCCATGCCAAATCACTCACTTTTAGGCCCGACCCCCTTCGATTAATTTTATTTTTGGATATGTTTTAGTACGTATTAAATGCAACTTGCAGCCAAACTTTCAGCCTTTTATACCAAGGTGGTGTTGAGTAATCAATTTTTCAAAATGGCGATTTTTTCCAAAAAATGAAAAAATTTAAATTTTCAATCAATTTTGACCAGTAAAAAATATAGATATTTTAAAAAAAGTTGGACAACGTTTTGTTGGTATTTAAATGTAGTTTTAGAAAAAAAATGTGAAAAAATTATTCGAAGTAATTATCACTTATTTTTTGACGTTTAAAAATTAAAATCGACTTTTTGAAAAAGTCCGAAACCTTCGATTTTTTTGTAAAAAACTAAAAGAATTCTACTCTAAATTATGCAACTTTTAAGCCATAACTCGAGATGTGATCACAATTCTTTCTATTTTTTTTTAATTTTTAAAATTGCACCTTTTATGTTTTGGCTCTGATTTATTTTATATGGAGCTCAAAAAAAAAAAAAAAATGGTAGATACTGACCCTAACTTACCCTAACTATATTCATTTGGAGGTAAATATACGTCTCACAAAAATTTGGGACGATCGGACATGTGTAAGGCGCTTAGCATGGTCCTTGAAGTTTAAAAAACGGATTACAAGGAAAAATATGATTTTTTTTCTGTTTTCGCAATTTCTTTGGTATTTTAAGTTAAGTTTTAATTCAATTGATTACAGAATTATTATGTGGAGTAAAATGCCTTTCTAATAAGGTACTAAAAACTAAAATCGGTTGAAAATCAGCCAAGTTATTACAACTTCCCCAGGCATCTAGCGTGTGCCATACAACTTGATTAAAAAATACGAGGCCCTTTTTTTAAATTTATTGAAATTTTCTACTGTAATAACATTTTTTCGTTATTCACGTTTCAGTGTAATATTTTTTTGACTTTTCCAAATTTTAAAACAAAAAAAATATATTTTTTTTTAAAATAGAGATTTCAAAAGGGTGTGGAAAATGCAGGCATTTTTAGCACTAATTTAAAAAATGTTAGCAAAACACAAGATGAAAAATACTTGTCATCTAATAACATTTGAACTTGAAGAATAAAAAAATGTTATTACAGTAGAAAATTTCAATGAATTTCAAAAATCGGATTGTATTGATTAATCAAGTTGTCTGCCATACGTTAGATGCCTGGGGAAGTTGTAATAACTTGGCTGATTTTAAACCGATTTCGGTTTTTATGACCTTAATAGAGAGACATTTTACTCTACATTTCAATTCTGTAACCATTTGAATTCAAAATTAACTTAAAATACCAAAAAAATTAAGAAAACAGAAAAAAATGCATATTTTCCCTTGTAATCCGATTTTCAAACTTCAAAGCCGATGCGGCACGCCTTACCCATGTCCGATCATCCTAAAATTTTCTGAAACGTATTTTTACACCCAAGTTAATATATCTAGGGGAAGTTACGGTCAATATTTACCAAATTATTTTTTTTGGAGCACCATATAAAATAAACCAGAGTCAAAATAAAAAGTGCA
The DNA here is from genome assembly GCA_963921195.1 of Pegoplata infirma. Taxonomy (NCBI): domain Eukaryota; kingdom Metazoa; phylum Arthropoda; class Insecta; order Diptera; family Anthomyiidae; genus Pegoplata; species Pegoplata infirma. Next base: position 108,669,369 of record OY992538.1, read on the forward strand.
ATTTTCAAAATTTGAATAAAAATAGAACGAATTACGATCACATCTCGAATTATGACTGGAAGTTGCATTTAATACGTACTAAAACATATCCAAAAATAAAATTAATCGAAGGGGGTCGGGCCTAAAAGTGAGTGATTTGGCATGGAATGCCCCATATATACTTTATGCGGTCCTAGACCGATATTTCGATGAGTTACAAACGGAATAACAAACTTATACGTACCCTCTATCACTAAGTGGAGGGTATAAAAATTATGAAAAAAAAAATTTGATGAAAAAATAATTTGATGAAAAAAAATTAATGAAAAAAAATTAATGAAAAAAAAAAAAATTGATGAAAAAAACAAAACAATTGATGAAAAAAAATTTTGATGAAAAAAAAAAAAAAATTAATGAAAAATGACTGCGAATTTTGTACACTTGCCCAAAACATTAAATCATGATAATGTTTTGCGGAAGATTTGGGTGTACTTGCCAAAGCAAAGTTTTTTTTTAGAAAAAATAATGTTATATTACTTTGCTATTCCATGGAAAACGAATTGAAATATCAGTCGAGGACCCCATTAAAAAACCAAAAGCGCCGTACATTTCGTAAGTGAGTGCAAAAATAAGTGCAAAAAAGTGTTTTTACATTTCGAAGAGTATAAAAGATTCGGCACCAAAGAATATAACACTCTCACTTAATTTATGTACATTTGATAAATAAATGGAAAATTTGTATGCGAAAAGCTTAGACTTGGTGAAAAAGTAGCTTTGGTAAAAAAATTATTTTTTTTTTTTTTCACGAAAAACAAAATTATGTTAAAAAAAATTTAATGAATCCAAAATTTTGGTGAAAAAAATTTTGATGAAAAAAATTTTTGATAAATTTTTTAGACGAAAAGAAAAATTTTTTGATGTAAAAAAAATTTGATGAAAAAAATATATAAAAAAAAAAAATTTTTGGTGAGAAAAAAATTGATAATAAAAAATTTTATAAAAAAATTTTATGAAAAAATTTGATGAAAAAAAATATAATAAAAAAAATATAATAAAACCAAGTAAAAAGGTAAAAAAAATGTATTGATACCCTCCACAATTACTAAAAAAAAAAAAATTTTTTGGAAAAAAAAAAATCCGCGATTTTTTTAATTTTTTGTCAAAAAATATGTTCGTACTTGTTTAAATACCATTTTATTTTCAATTATGTTCACATATGTCAAGCAGTAGCCGAATTAAAACATTTTGTATTTTTAGGTTATATTGAGATCGAGAAGTGATTGTCAGTGTATCTCCATGGCGAACAGGAAATGGCGAGAGTTAAGTACAAGCAGAATTACCAGAATAATCTGGCCGCGTTACGACCTCGGAAGAACTCGCTACCTACTTTCTCTTAACAGAAGAGAATGTCGTTTACTCACGGCAGTGGTCACGGGACACTGCCTAATTGCTTTCCACGCAAGACTCATCTCTGATTCCTATTGTAGAAGATGTGATGAACCGAATACGGATGAAACAGTTGAACATACCCTGTGCAAATGCGCCGCATTGGCCTGGCATCGCAAACAAATTTTAGGCAAAGCAGAACTCGAGAATCTGGAAGAAATCGCAGTTATGGACCTTATGCGCGTTAAACTGTTTGCAACATGGACTAAAGCGTTTTATCCTTGTCGCTGAACATGTGGTATTGCTATGGACCAGCCGGTCTATGCGAGGAGTTCAAAATTTTGAGCTCCGCCACCCCTAACCTAACCTAGGTTATATTGAATGTACCTAAATTTTCTAGATGTGCTTACATTTTCGTTCATAACTTTTGAACTGCTGAACCGATATCGCTCAAATGCAATACCAAACTGCTCAGGAGAACTTCCAACACCTACGTTAAGTTTCAGTCATCTCCGTGTAACATTTTGGTCGTGATCACCATTTCCACAGACAGACAGACGGACAGACGGACATCGCTAGAATGTCTTAAAATCGATCATTGATCATTTATATATATACTTTATGCGGTCCTAGACCGATTTTTCGATGAGTTACAAACGGAATGACAAACTTATATATACCCTCTATCACTAAGTGGAGGGTATAAAAATTATGAAAAAAAAATTTTGATGAAAAAATAATTTGATGAAAAAAAAATTAATGAAAAAAATTGATGAAAAAACAAAACAATAGATGAAAAAAAATTTTGATGAAAAAAAAAATTGATGAAAAAAAAAATTGATGAAAAAAAAAATTGATGAAAAAAAATTTATGAAAAAAAAAATGATGAAAAAAAAATTATGAAAAAAAAAAGTTTGATGAAAAAAAATTTGATGAAAAAAAAAGTTTGATAAAAAAAAAAAAAAAAAAATTGATGGAAAAAAAATTGATGAAAAATAAAAAATTAATGAAAAATAAAAATTGATGAAAAAAAAAAAAATTTTTGTTGAAAAATAATTATATTACTTTTTATTCACCAGCTGGTGAAAAATGGTTTTATTCACCACGAGGTGAATTACTATACAAGTTACAAACCCAAGTTATTAAAATATTTGGTTTTAAGGAATTAAAAAAGTAATTCTTGTTTTCTTTTTCGTTAATTGTTATGCTTATATAGTCAAACTGCGGTGTCGTCCTGCATCTTTTTTAAAATTAGACACCAGCCTAAAAACATTATCATATTAAAAAAAAATCTTTAATAAAAAATACACTCGAAAAGAAATTTAATCAAATTTTTTTTACAAAAATTACTAGAAAAAAGTTTTTTGCTCACTGTTTTCAAAATTTTTTTTCACGTTAAACTATCACTTAAAATGGCATTGTAAAGTGTATTCATGGACTCTGCTTAGTCGAATTTAACTTTTACTTTTGCATTAAATTTTTTTATGTCAATTTTGACCTCTGAGCGGCGGGTGTTTAGGTTTTGTAAAAAAAAAAACAAATATTTTTTATTTCTAAGCTTTAAGCTTGATTTACACGTTAAATGACTACCCTTATCTACTATTTCCCAGTATTGGAGGATAACAATTGTCAAATTTAAATAATTTTTCATAAAAAATTATTTAAGCCCGGCAAACCGTATCACCAATACTGGGAAATAGTAGATAAGGGTGGTCAAGGGTAGTTAACGTGTAAACTGCCCTTTACACACAAACAAAATGTAAGGGAATGTCTGTTAGAAGTCCAACTTAAAAAAATAAGGGACGCCCTAAATGTATGTTGTGTAAAGATAGCATACAAGTGGGCCATTATATGTGCGGTTAATGCATCAAAACAATAGAGGTTGATGATGATGATAATAAGGACTTACGAGGATAAACAATGACGACAATGATAATGACAATTTTTTGCTCTTAACCCAATTCAAAAAAGTGGGTGATATATTTTTTATGTATAAATACAAATGTTCAACAATATGCATCACTTACCTTTTAATGATGTATTTTGTAAGTTATTTAATGTTATATTGTTGGTCCAAGCTCATGTTAAGAATATTAATTTTATATATATATTTTTTTTTGTTCTTTTGTTTTATACCTATATTTTAGGACTCTGTATACAATTTTAGGGGAACATTTTAAAGGAAGAGAGGATTTAAAGGTTTTTTTTAATTTTTTGATTTTTTTTAAAAGTTTAATTTTTTTTATAACTTTGTGAGGCAAATTTTTTTATAAATCAAAATTAAATTGACACAGCTTTGATTTGTTGTTTTAATATTTTTTTTGTTGGTTGTTGTTGTTATTAAATGCTATAAATCATTTTTTTTTTAATTCCTTTTTTGGGTGGTTTTTTTTCACTACTTATATAAACATCAATTCCTTTAAATTTTGTATTCTTTTATTTTTTTGTAGAACAATATTTTTGTTGTTGGTTTTATATATTTATTTTTTTTTTGGTATCCTGTCAACACACAATATTATTATTTATTATTTACATATTTACAAATACAAATTATACTATATAGTATACGATAAAAAGAAGAAGAGGAAGTCCTTCCTTTTATTTCTTCTACTACGGCTATTACCACTACGACAACAAAAAAAAAAAAAATCTCACGTAATGTTTGTATATTATATGTTTAAAAATTTGCGTATATATTTAAATTTTTCTTCTTCTTCTGTAAAGTTTTTGTTGTAACTTTTTTTTTTTGATTATCTTGTTTTTAGACTTTATTAAAAATTTAATTACACTTTTATTTTTCACAATTATTTTGATTTATTTTTCCATTTTTCTTAATACAATTTTCTTGTGTATTATTATTAATTTATTAGCTTCTTTAAATATTTTCATTTGATACACACACATGTTAAATGTTTCTTTTTTCTAAGTTTTTTTAATTTTCTTTTAAATTTTACCGTGTTATTCACCTGTTCACGTTTCGTTTATATCACAAACTATTTTTTGAAAGATGAAAAAATATCAATTTTTAGCAGCTGATTTTTACTGGAGACATTTTCTTTGCGCATGTTTTTGTTTATTGTAGTGTAGACTTTTTTTTTGATTTTCATTTGAAAGTTTATTTAAGAGCGTTAGTAAGTTTTTTTGTTTATATTTTAAAAGCTTTCTCTGTTTATGTTTGCTGGTAAGATAAAATATTATCTCCAACTCTCTTATTCGTATTTCCCCATTGACATTTATCTATATTCGAAATTTACAAAGAGATTTCTACACAAATCTTGAACTTCTTTATTAAATTTTAACATGACAATTTTTTTAAGCTGGTGTCTTAATATAAAAGTGACCTCAGTTTGACTATAACGACTGAAAAACAGAATATTTGACTAACTGTTTTTATTTTCCAAAAAAACAAAAAGGTTTGTAACTAGGATTTGTTACTTGGATAATAATACAACGGGTGGAGAATAAAAAAAATTCACCAGCTGTTGAATAAACGAAACATTTCTATTTTATTAACATTTTTTCATAATTTTTTTGATCAACTTTTATTTCTAATCAAAATTTTTTGTTATTTTTTTTAAAAAAGAAAATTTTTACCAAAAAAAATATTTTTTTTAACTGAAGTTTTTATTTATTTCGGTTTGAGTCCATATTAATTATTTCTGAGAAATAATTATTTTTGTTGTACAATGAGAAAATCTGAAAAAAATTAATTGACAACACAGGCTAAGTGGAGATGTCGACAGCTTTCGGAAGAAGCCATTAAGAAGATTAAGATCAGCTATTTAAACGTACATTAAGGTGAAAAAGCGAACGGGAATTATATCACATTTCATTACCCATATGTTACGTTTAGCACGAACTTAATGAATCTATTTTTAACTTTTTCCAACACAGTTGTAATTTCTTACACTGTAGTAGATTTTCTCAGAGTTGCAACCCTTAGTAGGACTTTTCAAGTCTTGAAAAATGTCCGTTAGGTTTGAATTTATATTTCGTATTTCTAATTCTTAGCCTGTGTTGTCAATTAATTTTTTCAGATTTTCTCATTGTACAACAAAAATAATTATTTCTCAGAAATAATTAATATGGACTCAACCCGAAATAAATAAAAACTTCAGTTATAAAATATAAAGTCCAACAATATATAAAACAGAATTAAAACTCAACTCATAAGGTACAATGCAATTTAGTAATATTTCTAAGAATTAGAAATACGAAATATAAATTCAAACCTAACGGACATTTTTCAAGACTTGAAAAGTCCTACTAAGGGTTGCAACTCTGAGAAAATCTACTACAGTGTAAGAAATTACAACTGTGTTGGAAAAAGTTAAAAATAGATTCATTAAGTTCGTGCTAAACGTAACATATGGGTAATGAAATGTGATATAATTCCCGTTCGCTTTTTCACCTTAATGTACGTTTAAATAGCTGATCTTAATCTTACACACCTAAGTACAGTGACAATCGAAGAGTGCTGACGAAGGAAGGGTGGCTTCTTCCGAAAGCTGTCGACATCTCCACTTAGCCTGTGTTGTCAATTAATTTTTTCAGATTTTCTCATTGTACAACAAAAATAATTATTTCTCAGAAATAATTAATATGGACTCAAACCGAAATAAATAAAAACTTCAGTTATAAAATATAAAGTCCAACAATATATAAAACAGAATTAAAATATTTTTTTCAAAAACTTTTATAAATTTTTTTTTGTAATTAATTTTTTAATTTAATTTCTATGCATTCTGCTTGTGCGCTGTCGATACACGAACACTAGCATGTCCCGAAATCAGGAAATTTTGGAATTTCTTTAGGGCATACCCCCAGAACTATGCTTATTGAAGAGCTGATTACGGGAAAAATAATTAAAAAATTGTTGGATGTCATCTTCAGGGCGCAACCAGGGTTTAAAGTATTCATCCGTGGTGCATTTGGTCACCAATTTTTTTATTTTTAAAATTGGTGCCAAAAGTTTCGTAAGGTAGAGTACACTCAGGAAAAAATATTTATAAAGTTTTCGTGGAGCAATTTTGGTCCAGCGGAACTTTTGAAACTTCAAAGATGCTTAATTTATTTCATATTTTTTTAAGTTTTTGTAAAAAACTGCTTTTTATACAAAGGCTTGAACATAAACTCCGTTTTATACAAAATCTTAAAAGAACTCGTACAAACTCCGGTTTTAACAAAAACTTAAAAAAATATATATAGTAAATTACACCATTTCAAAATTTCAAAACGTTGTGCTGGACCAAAATTTGTTCCATGAAAACTTTATCAATATTTTTTCCAGAATGTACTCTACCTAACGAAACTTTTGGCACCAATTTGAAAAATAAAAAAAAAATATTTTTTTTTTCACCAAATGCACTACGGATGCAAACTTTAACGGCTGGTTGCGCCCTGAAGATGACCTCTAAAAATTTTTTAATTTTTTTTCCCGTAATCAGCTCTTTACTACGCATCGTTCTGGGGGTATGCCCTAAAATTTTTTATTTTCGGGACACGCCAACGTACACTAAGGTGGGTCGTTCAAAAAAAATTTTGCCAGTCACTCCCAAGAATTAAAGAGTAGTTGAAGACGATTTTTGCCACGCCCCTGGCCGTCAGCCTTTTAGTTTTTTATTCACTTCGTCGCGATTTTAAGTCCGATCTTAACATTATGGATATCGTTGTTCATGATTTGACAACAGCTATATTTTTTGCTTCGGTAATTTTTTACTCCGACGTCAAATTTTTGTTGTGACTTTCGGTATCTCGGTTTCTACCCACCTAATCCCCACCTTTTTCCAAACACAAACAAAGGCGATAAAATTTTTATCAAACTCTTGATATCAAAGTGTTCACTTTCATTCAGAAACAAAAAAATTACAGGGATTTAAAAAAAATCAAAAATATCATCATGTGTCAAATTTGACTAATTAAAACTAAATTGGTTCAAACTTCGTTCACAACAAAACTTGAACTGGTCACTACCTAGGATTATTGATAAGTTAAAGTCGATTCCAAAAAAAAAATTGACACGCCCTGCACGCAAAAAAAAAACATGTTTGTGGTGATCATAATGGAGGGGCAAAATAGTATGTTTGGGATTATGGTTTCAGCAATCATACTGTATGATAATAACAAACATAGTTCAAACACCTTTTTTAAACATATTATGTTTGTGACCAATCACACTGTATGGTTGTAGCAAAACATAATCTAAACATAATCTGGTCTCTGCAACAGGCGTCATTTAGCTATAATGAACATAGTATGTTTAATAAAAGTTTGTTTAATTCATATTTTGCAAACATATACTACACATAAATAGACGTTCACAAATTTCTCTCACAATTTTGTTATGAATTAAAAATTATATTTTGTTTTCACAGATTTTTTTTTAGTTTTTTTTTTGTTTTGTTTTGTTTTTCTTTTTTTTATATATCACTTCTGTTAGTATAAACAATTTGAACAACCAACCTCGTTGACAGATCACAAACGACTGACAAATCATAAACCACAAAAAATAAATGCTATGAATAACTGACAATACTATGATTGTATACTTCAAACTATTATTTCTGATCATATAATGATTGCTATGATCATAATGTCAGGCCACCATGTTTCTGGTTAGATTTTTCGTAACCATACTGCGGTTCCATCCAAACATGTTTTTAATTTTAGAGTGGTAATCATTTTATCATGATCTCTGCAAGCATTATATTGTTAGACAAACATTAAAACGAATATAACATGATTGCTATAACAATGTATTGTTGTAGAAGCCATAGAATGGTTTCCGTGATCATGGTCCAAACATGTTTTTTCTCTGCGTGTGGCCGCCGCCCTTTTAGTTTTTCGTTCACTGCGTCGCTACTTTTACTCCGATCTTAACATTGAGCATATCGTTGTTCATGGTTTAACAACAGCTATATTATTGATCTTGATCATTTTTGACTCCAACGTCAAATTTTTGTTGTAACTTTCGGTATCTCAGTTTATACAAACTTAACGAACTCTTTTCTCGAAACGCAAAGAGAGACGATCGGATTTCATTAAACTCTTGCCTTTTAGGCATGCGCGGGTATAATTTGGGCTGGGGGGGGAATTTCACCTCCCCCCCCCCCCCAGCCCAAATTTTGAAAAAAGGAAAAGAAAGAAAAAAGAAAGCAAAAAGAAAGAAGAAAAAGAAAGAAAAAGAAGGAAAACGAAAAAAATTAAAAAAAAATTTCCACAGGAAAATAATTTTGAAATCCGAAAATTTTTCATCGGAAAACATTTAAATATTTTTAAAAGAAAAATCTAAAAATTTTTATAGGGAAAATCTTAAAATTTTTAAAGGAAAAATGTGGCTAAATCTGAAAATTTTTTGTGAAAAAACATCTGTCAATCTGGAAGTTTTTATTGTGAAAAAAAGTTTCTATGGGAAAATTGCTGTGAGCTTAACAGTTTTGGTATAAAAAATAGAAAAAAATCTGAGACTTTTTCTATTGGAAAATTGTCTCAGAATCTGAACCTTTCTCTATAGGAAAAATTTCTTAGAATCTGAGACTTTTTCTATAGGAAAAATGTCTCAGAATCTGAGACTTTTTCTGTAGGAAAAATGGTTCAGAATCTAAGACTTTTGCTATTGGAAAAATGTCTCGGAATCTGAGACTTTTTCTATAGGAAAAATGTATCAGAATCTGAGACTTTTTCTATAGGAAAAATGTATTAGAATCTGAGACTTTTCTATAGGGAACATTTCTCAGAATCTGAGACTTTTTCTATTGGAAAAATTTCTCAGAATCTGAGACTTTGTGTACAGGAAAAATGTCTCAAAATCTAAGACTTTTCTGTGGGAAAAATGTTTCAAAATATAAGATTTTTTCTATAGGGAAAATGTCAAAATGTTTTTTCAAAGGAAAAGTGTTTCAGAATGTGGGACTTTTTGTATAGGAAAAATGTTCCAGAATCTGAGATTTTTTTATAGAAAAAATGGGAAACACATCTCAGAATTTGAGGCTTATTTGCAAGAAAAAGATCGCAAAATCAGAGACTTTTTTGATCTGAAAATGGCCTAAGAATCTGAGATTTTTTCTATAGGAAAAATGTCTCAGAATATCTGATTTTGAGACTTATTTTATAGGAAAAGGTCTCAGAATATGAGGCTTTTTCGAAAGGAAAAAGGACTCAAAATCTGAGACTTTTTCAATAGGCAAAAGACTAAGAACCTGAGACTTTTTCTGTAGGAAAAAGGTCTCAGAATCTCTAAATTTGAGACTAATTTTATAGGAAAAAGGTCTCAGTAATAACATTTTCTCAGTCTCACAAATAACATTTTTTCTATGGGAAAAAGACCTCTCAAAAGGTCTTTTTCTTTAGCCAATGTGCCAAAATCTTAGAATTTTTCTATATAAGAAAAAGATCTTAGAACTTGCGATTTTTTTATGGGAAAAACGTCTCAGAATCTAAGAATTTCTATAGGAAAGGGTCTCAGAATCTCAGACTTTTTCTGTATTAAAAAGCCTTATAAGAAAACGGGTGGCGAAAAAAATCCTCAGAGTCTGAGACTTTTTCTATAGGAAAAGGGGTCACAGAATCTGAGACTTTTTATATTGAAAAAAGTTCTCAGAACTTAAAACTTTTTCTATGAAACTTTTTCTATTTAAGAATCTCTGACATTTTCTGTAGGAAAAATTACTCAAAAATGCTTTTGAAAATTTTTCTATAGTAAGAGGTTTAAGAGGTTTTCTGTGGAGAAAAGTTCTTAGAATCCGAAAATTTTTCTATAGGATAAAAGTCTCAGATTCTGAGAAATTTTTCGTTTAGAAATTGATTGATTTTTATTTGATTGTATAGCTCTTTAATCACATTTATTTTGTTTTTGCTTGTCCGACAACGGTGACTTGATATTTTTTTTTTTTATTCGAAGTAAAAAAAAAAAATTCCCCCCCAAACCCAAAAGCTGTACCCGCCACTGCTTTAAGGTGTTATCTTCATTAACAAAAAAGTTACAAGGGTATCAAAAATTGGATTTAAAAAGGCAACGCTGCACATAGGGGCAAAATGATAAGTTTAATGACGTTAATTAAAGCGCTGTAATTTTGTAGTCGATACGCGCACCGTTTAAAAGAGCATAGTTTTTTTTATTAAATTTATGTTAAAACATAAGAGATTTTCTTTGCAAAATTTCGAAAAAATGCGCAAAAAAAATAGTTAGTTTGAAGTGAAAAATTTTTTTTAATTTGTGTGTTACCCAGCAAAACTTAGATTACCAAATAAGGTATAAAATAAGGTATAGGATTGCTTTTTTATACATTGCAGCATTGATGATTTTAACAGGGGATGAGACTTAACGTAATGCATCCACATTATGACAAAGAATACCAGTAAGGTATAAAATAATTCATCAAATTTATAGCAAAGCACACGAGTAAGGTATAACAAATTTAATTGCAATTTCCTTTACGTGCTAACCAAGAGGGGAACTATAGGTCACATGAGACCAAAATTGAACTAGATGCGTTAAATGCCACACCCACTTGAACTATTGTGAAAGTTATATCTTTATTGAAGTTTTCACCACATAAAGTGCTAACCGAGGAGGTTCCTTTTAAAAGCCATTAAAAAAATGCATTAATATTGGGGTGGGGCGATTATATTATATAATATTAATATTAACTCACAAAAGTATTGCACCTGCTGGGCAATGTCTTTGGGTTCCTTTTTTGATTTGAAATCGGAAAGTTCCAAACAAGGTGCAAAAAAACGTTTTGATTTTTTTTTGTTAAAAAAGGTTTTTATGATGGTCGAATAACTTTTTTTGAACGGCCCGCATCGCAGACTCCACCCAACCAAGAAGGTTTGTTCCCATGACGGAAAAACACGTACGCACAATGTTCCCGACGCTAAGCAAAGTCGAAAAAAATCTACCAAACCTCAGGAATAGGTTTATATTCACCAGTGAAAAGTCATGAAGCAGTAGATAAACTGACTAATTAAAAACTCATTCATTATATAATATTTTTTTCAACCCGGGCAACGCCGGGTGTAAAAAAGCTAGTTTTTCTATAAAAATATTTACATAATATTTTTTTCTTAGAGAATGATAACTCTATTGCCATTTAACTCTATTGTCATTTAAGTTTTTCAAATGCAATTTTATTCATTCTGAAACATTTTAAGGATTTTAAAAAAATTTACTTCAGTACAAATAGCCTCTATTTGTTTACATCCTGGTCATTTTCCTTCCATCTTTGTACCTCTACCTTTTTCCTTTTCCTTTCGTTTCTTTTCTTTTCCATTTTTTTCTTTTTTCCTTTCCTTTCCTTTCTTTTTTTTTTAATCATTTTGGGGGGGAGAAATCCCATTCTCCCCCCCCCCCCCTGGATCCGCGCCTGGTTATATTGACCCCCATATTTGTGAATACAATTAAATTTTTCACTGAAAGTGCTCCAATACGGAAATTTGTAATATCAACTAACGGTTGTAAAAATTAATTGTTGAAAAACAATTGATAAACGAGTTTGTAACAGTTCTCCTTAATTATTATTTGTATTGACAAACGAACAAAATTTTATTTTTTTTTTTCAACAAAGAAATTCAACAAACACAAAATAATTTGTTGATCTAACAAACGAAAAAAAAAAAAATTTTGTTTTCAACAAAGAAATTCAACAAACACAAACGCCATTTGTTAATATGGTAAAGGAATTCAACAAAGGAATTTGTTATATCAACTTACAGTATTAGTTGTATTGACAAATTAAATCAATTAAATAGTTTGTTGTGTTAACAAAATATTTAATTGATATAATTAAACTTTTTTTATGGGAAAAAAATTAAAAATTGATTAAAAAATTTTGTAATCGATATTCATTTAAGAGAATATTTACATTGAAATTAAACAAAAGTATTTTGTAAGTCAATATTTTTTTTTATGACACTTAAGAATGTATTTTACTTTTATCGTTATATCATTTTTGTTCTATGTTGAAAATTATTTTTTTTCGTTCGTTCTTTATTTCTTTTTTATATACACATTAGGGCGGGTCGATTTGTATGGATCGAAAAAAAACTTAAAAATCGTATAGCAAAAACAAAATCTACAAGAAATTCTAAGAAACTTTTCCAAAGAAACCATTGGTCTAAAATCAAACCCTATACCGCGCCTAACGAAATGAAAATCCGTCCGTCCGTCTGTCTTTCTGTCTGTGTGAAACACGCTAACTTTCAAATGTTAGCGGAAGAATGCAAAATATATACAGCAAGCTGCTGAAACGTGACGTTTATATTTGTTATACTTCCGTTTAGATTAATACAAAATTTTAGCGAAATGCCTCCAGTCCCAGCAAAACTTTGGTAATGGGTCGTGATTATATAACACATTACCAGGTAATGTATATACCTTATTTGTAGCATTATTTTAGGATGTCTTACCAAACATTTGTTCCACAACGTATTATTTTAAAGTAAAAAATAATGCATTACTAATAATTTGCTACGTAATGCATGATTATTGGAAAAATGTATTTCGTATTTATTATTTCTAAACATTATATCATGGATGATTTATATTTGGTTAAATTATGTATTATTTGAAAGTTTGAAATAATGCATTATTTATAATTAAATGCATAATGCATTACAATAACATAAAAAATAATTATTTTATAAAAAATGCATAAGTTTAAACTAGAGATGGGCTCACGACAAGAAATTTCTAACGACACACACTCACTAGCATATTATATCTACTTACACTCACTTACAATCACGTGAGTAAATTTAACACAAAATTACTTTTTCACTACTCGTAACACCTTATATATTACGTTCTGGTATGCTATATTATATACCTTACTCGTAACCTATAAAATATCATATATTTTACACCTTACTGGTATTCTTTGTTATAAATTTATGACTTATTTTATACCTTACTGGTATTCTATGTGATAATGTGGATGCATTACTTTGAGTCTCATCGCCTGTTAAAATCATCAATGCTGCAATGTATAAAATAAGAGATCATATACCTTATTTTATACCTTATTTGGTAATCTAAGTTTTGCTGGGGTGGGTTATAAGTTATTAGCAAAATGGGGAATTTCAGATGGATTTTAACCCGAACTCCCGTGTTGAAAAAAACGCTAAACACGCTTTGAAAAGGAATGGTAAGCCAAAAAAAACTATTTTAGAAACTATTTTTGTCACTCAAAAAAACTAAAAAAAAATTATTACACTCGAAAAAAAATTACACTCAAAAAAATTTACACTAAAAAATTTTTTTTTTACAAAAAAAAAAAAAAAAAAAAATTTTACTTAAATTAAATCAAGTACTGATGTAAAAAAAATATTCAGTTATCTAAAATTATTATCAAACACAGCTTTTTCCTCTCTGATATGCAACTCTCCAATTTCATCCCACAAAAGTATCTATGTGTTTTTTTTTTTGGCGATATCATTATGATCCTCAATTACATACTTTTATTTACTAAGAAAAATCCGCTGCACCAGGTTCCCTTTGTAATTAACATACAAATGCTTTGGAGGGAATCAAACCCACAACCCCTGCACTTACTTTCAGAGTATCACGCTACATGTTAATATACTGCAGCCCAATATAGAATAAATAATGGAGTAAAATTTTCATGGATTAACGATAAAAGCAGCGATTTTTTGTTAAAATTTCTTATTATAATTTTTCGTCTGTGGTGTTTTCATTTGAAATCAATATAATTATTTATTTCTCCATTTCAGGCATTAGGTCTAATATACTTGGCGGTCATAATCCCAAAAATTGGTCGAATTATATCCAGCGGCAATTAGTCAAACATTGCCGCTGGAAATGTTCTTGCAGCATATCGGTATATAAAACTATGTTTTCTTTACATTTGAGGTGTATGGTATGTTTAGCAACTTTGAAGAAAATATTATGGGAAATATTTGTGTGAAACATATTAACCCTCTAACTCCCTCTCATAACGGTATTTTTTAGATCTATTCTAACAAATCGCAAAAAACACCCCGAAAGAGGGGGAGTTTGGGGATGAAATGTTCTACAAAAATGTTGCCAATAAAATTTTACTACATACCTCAGAGCACACCAAAGTCCAAAAATTAACACAAACACCAAAAAAGAGTCAAGTTCTATGTTTTGCTTATGAAAAAAAGGAAGGACGGACAAATCTTCATGTCGTTAGGCGCGGTATAGGGTTTGATTTTAGAAACATGGTTTCTTTGGGAAATGTTCTTAGAATTTCTTGTAGATTATGTTTTTGCTATACGATTTTGGACAAAAAAAAAAATCGACCCGCCCTAATACACATTAGTAAAAACATAGCAATCTGTAAAAACTTGGAAGACAAATTCTTACAAAAAAAAAATATTCCAAAAATATAAAGGCAAAAACAATAGTTAACAAAACAAGAACTTTATATAAAAAGATTAATTTGTTTTCGAAATACATTTTTTAATAATACTTTCAATGAAATAATTTCAATTGCTGCCGTACCCCTTGCTAGCTCAGATAAAACTAAATTCATAATCGTTTTTTTTTTTAATTGTCTGCTTTTTTAAAAAGAAGTGCAGGCACAAATAAAAAACAAACTACACGACGAGAGAGAGCATGTTGTCGTTATAGTAAGTTTGTGTTTTTGTTGCATACTTAACAAAAGCTACCAAATTCTTTATAGACAGCGTTTGTTAAAAAAAATTTACGATTTTGTTAGATTGACAAAGTTCTTTGTATTTATTGATATAAATTGTTGAAAATATGACTTTTATTTGACAAAGTCGTTTATTGACATAAATTGTTAAAAAAAAAACTGTTTTATTTACAAACGGGTTATTTTAAAGTTTAGAAAATATTTTTTTTTGTCTTATTGACAAACTGCCATTAATAATTTGTTGAATTTTCCCCTTTTATTTTGAAATAAAATTATTTGACTTAGTTTGTTGAAAACAAAATCGAATTTTGGTATTATTGACTAACGGGATGCCGTTTTTACTTAATGTTTGGTTGATATCAGATTAGGACATTCACAATTGCTGTTTGTTGACTTGAATTTTATGATTTTATTTTCTGTGTAGACTAAAAAGTAAAAATTTTGTAAGAATTTTCTCTTTCTTCGAATTTCGAAAGATAAAAATTTCCAAAATTCTCTCTTTAAATTCGAAAACTAAAAATTGTTGAAAATATTCGAATTCATATGCCTTAACAGATTTAAGCTTGCTTATTAAATTTTGTAGACTTTTTATTATTTATTGTGTTTTAAAAAAAAACTTTTATCTGTTGAATGATGATAAGCAGTTAGAAAAGACTGTTTATATTATAGGACTATACCTTTGGTATAGTAAAATAATACAAATATATTTGTTATATATATTTTGTATTGAGTTGGTAAGTATTCATGGGATAAAAGTGTCAAATTCCTGAAGTTTAAATACTTTTGATGTTTAAACCTAAAGTCATACACACGTACTTATCACACAGCATGCAGGCAAGACAGCAGGCATATATTTTGTAGATATGAGGGTCAAAAATTTTGTTCAAATGATAAGTGTTTTTTTTTTTATGAACTTATACTTATGATTGTTTTCTTGTTTGAAATAAAATTACAGTTTATAATTTTAAATACTTATTCCCAACGGTGTACACCGTTTTCATTTGAAAATAAGATAAATAGTTTAATTGAACTTGGCTGATTGCAATAATACGCAAAAAATACATTCTTAAGATCGTTCGGGGATCATGAAAATATACATATCATTTAGATGGCCTAAAAAGTGATTCACAGACACAGATACCCCGCAGGAAAAGTGATGGGTACATGATAGGTCTCATGACCTATCACACGGACCCAAAAGACATATCACAAATTCGATACCTTTCATATAAAAATACATATATCGTTTGTTAGGGAATGTCTCAGCCCCGGATATATCACTAGTGGTATATCCCTTAGGGACACAACCCGTGCTGGTTCAATAGTGACATCTCACAGACCACATCAAAGTTGTACCCATCTTGTCACACATCCAACATCTAAGTTTCTGTGACATTTCACAGCCATCATACCTATAAAAACACATATCACCTTTGAAAGAAAATGTCTCAACTTCATATACATATGTCACTTGTGACATAACACTGGACCTGTTTTTGAGGAACACAACATCATCAGGAATAATAAACCGAGTTACAATAATCAAACAAACAACGACTATTCGTGTTTACATCTAATATTGCACTATTATATGTAAACGCGCAATATAAGATGTCATCGTTTTATTATTCCTGATAATGCCATGTAAAGTATGGAGAAATATTGAAAATAATAATTAATAAAATTGAAAAGTTTCTTAAAAAACAACTGTGGCCTCGAGCTTGTCTAATAATATAGAATTGAATATATAAAGGTAAAACAAATATAATAATAGTTTTGAAATTAAATATTTTTTTTATTTAATATTCTTTTAAAATTTTGCAATAATCTGTTTTTTAATATGTAACTGCTATCCGACTGGTATACTTAATTCTAAAGTTAAATTTATTTCCAAATTCTGATTAATTTTTATTAAAAAATAAAAATTGTTTTATTCGACCTTTAAAATATTATATTTTGAGGATGTTTATTCTGGCTCGAGGTCATTATTTTCTTTACTAATTAAAACCATGATATTCTCATAGCATAATTTTCAAGAAAATTATTTTTTGTTTTATGTTGGTCATTTTTGCAAGACTTAATCGACACGTGTTTCGGAATTTGTCAAATTCCTTTGTCAAGATTATTTAGCAAAAAATAGAAACGATTTACTAAAAAGTAGCAAACGAGTCTAATGACAAATCGTTTGTGCACAAACTAAAATATTAATACATATTCGCCTCTATTCACAACGAGAATTAGAAAGACGAAGAAATTGTACCATACTAATAAGGCAACGATTGTCAATAACCAACAAAAATATTTAAAACAATTTTACTTATGATAGTCCACGAACTATCGTGTTGAGTTTCAGCCAAATCGGTCCAGTAGTTCAAAAGTTATTAGCAAAACCGTGAATTTCAGATTAGCTTCACCTTAAATTCACGTGTTGAAAACCCGTTAAGCCTGTTTTAAAATCATTGGTAAGTCACAAAAATATTTTACAACATATTTTTGTAACTCAAAAATATTTTTATACAAAAACCAAAAAAAAAACTACACTCGAAAAAAATTTTACACTCAAAAAAAATTTTACACTCAAAAAAAATTAGTATTTTAACATGATAATGTTTTTATGCTGGTGTCTAATTTTAAAAAAGTTGCAGGACGCCACCTCAGTTTGACTATATAAGCTAACGACTAACAAAAAAGAAAATTGGAATTACTGTTTTCATTTTCTTAAAACCAAAAATTTGTGTAACTTGGGTTTGTAACTTAGATAATAATTCACCTCGTGGGGAATAAGACAAATATTCACCAGCTGGTGAATAAAACGTAACATAGTTATTTTGCATCCATATTTTTTTTTGATAAATTTTTTTTTTGATTTTTCATCAATATTTTTTTTTTCATCAATATTATTTTTTTCATCCATATTTTTTTTTTTCCTCAATATTTTTTTTTCCTCAATAATTTTTTTTCATCAATATTTTTTTTTTTCCTTAATATTTTTTTTCCTCAATATTTTTTTTTTTCATCAATATTTTTTTTTATCAATATTTTTTTTTCATCAATATTTTTTTTGTTCGACAATATTTTTTTTTCATCAATATTTTTTTTTCCTCAATATTTTTTTTTTCCTCAATTTTTTTTTTCATTAATATTTTTTTCCTCAATGTTTTTTTTTCCTCAATATTTTTTTTTTTTTCATCAATATTTTTTTTCCCCAATATTTTTTTTTTTTTCATCAATATTTTTTTTTCATCAATATTTTTGTTTTCCACAATATTTTTTGTTTTTTTCATCAATATTTTTTTTTCCATCAATATTTTTTTTTTTTCATCAATATATTTTTTTTTTTCATCAATATTTTTTTTATTAATTTTTTTTTATCGAATTGTTTTGTTATCAATATTTTTTATCATATTTTTTTTTTTTTTATCAAAATTTTTTTATTAAAAATTTTTTGGCAAAAGTGCACTTTACGGAGCACAAACATTTTTTTTGGGGGAAACACGAAATTAAATTTTAAGGGGCTGGACCCCGGACATACCTGGAGATAAAAGAGCCTTCAGGTTTGTGTGGATACTTAAATTAAAGGTAATTAAAAAAGAAAAATAAATATAAAGAGGGCTAGCTCCCAGGGGCCTTCTAGGTCCATAAAACCGTCCTGATGATATTTAAAAAAAAAAAAAAATATAAAATTTGTCTAAATTATTAAAAAGAACGTCCAGCCGGTCTTTCAGCCGGGCTCAGGGACTACGAAACCCATAAATTAATTTAGTGGCATCGCAAAATAAAGTTTGTTTTGTGTATCAAGCCTTTTACCCGGTTAATTACTAAATGGCTAAACTATTAAACAGAAAGATACTAAAATGGATCTAGGGGTACAATATTGTTGAAATACATACAAAAAATACATATTTGCAATCGTTACACTCAAAAAAAAAAGTTTGTAAAATGACATAAAATCCCCGTGATTTTACGGGGCAGGTCTTGTAAAATATGTACTAACAAGACTCCCCGTAATGTTACGGGGATAATTTGTAAATTGATTTAACAAAAAAATTGTGTAAATTTACAATTTTTTTTTGTAAAATATTAACTTTGAGGTGAACATTTTTTTGGAAATTTACAAAAAATTTGGTAAATTTACAAAATAAAATTGTAAACTTACAAAAAAAGGTTGTTATTTTACAAAGAAAAAATAGAAAATGAAAAAAATTAATTGTAGATTAACAAATTATTTTACTGTTTTTACCGCAAAAAAATATTGAAAAACACGTATATTTACAATAAAAATTGCAAATTTTGCAAAACAAATTGTAAACTTACAAAAAAAATGTAAATTTACAAAATAAAGTAGAAAATTAAAAAACAAAATTGTAAATTTACAAATTGTTTGGTATTTTACTTAACGCAAATTACCAAACTACTGTTTTTATGGCAAAAAACTTGTATATTTACACTAAAAGTGGTAAATTTACAATTTTTATTGTAAATATACCATTTGTTTTTTGCCGTAAAAACAGTAGTTTAACCAAATAATTTGTAAATTTACAATATTGATTTTGTATTTTCTACTTCATTTTTGTAAAATTACAACTTTTTTCTGTAAGTATAAAATTTTGTTTTTTAAATTTTCATATATGCATTGGTGCATCTTATTTTTTCTTCTTCGGCAGCTGGAGTAGCACTTCAACAACCTGAAATGATTTTTTTTCACTTGATCACTGTTAACAAACTTTTTAAAGTATATAACTGCACTTTTTTATTCTTTTTTTTTCGGCATTTCGTTTTTCTTAAGTATATGAGAATTGCGAAGGAGGCTACACAAGAAATTTCTTATATTTTCAGGAAAAATTAGACAAAAAATAACAATTTTTTTTGGATTTTTAATTATTTACACAAGTATTTTTAAAAAATCAGAAAAAAAAGAATTTTGAATATTGTAGATTGGATGTTAAAGTACTTTAAGTACTTTTTATTAACATTTTAGGTGTCAAATTAAAAAAAAAAATTAAAAAAATAGAACAATTATATAGTAGAAACACATAAAAATGTTGGTATTTTACGTAACGCAAATTACAAAAAAATGGTGTAAAAATTATTTTTTTTTCTAAAGCTTACAATTAGTTGAAAAATGTTTGCGTCCGGAACTTAAAAAATTTCCAAAATTTTTTTCATGAAATTTTTTATTTATAAAAAACTAGCTGTTTTGCACCCGGCGTTGCCCGGGTTGAAAAAAATATTATATAATGAATGAGTTTTTTATTAGTCAGTTTATCTACTGCTTCATGACTTTTCACTGGTGAATATAAACCTATTCCTGAGGTTTGGTCGATTTTTTTCGACTTCGCTTAGCGTCGGGAACATTGTGCGTACGTGTTCTTCCGTCATGGGAACAAA
This sequence comes from Pegoplata infirma, assembly GCA_963921195.1. Taxonomy (NCBI): domain Eukaryota; kingdom Metazoa; phylum Arthropoda; class Insecta; order Diptera; family Anthomyiidae; genus Pegoplata; species Pegoplata infirma. The sequence continues at coordinate 108,689,759 of OY992538.1, forward strand.
CCTTCTTGGTTGGGTGGAGTGTGTGATGCGGGCCGTTCAAAAAAAGTTATTCGACCATCATAAAAACCTTTTTAACAAAAAAAAATCAAAAACGTTTTTTTTAACAATAAAAATCAAAACGTTTTTTTGCACCTTGTTTGGAACTTCCCGATTTCAAATCAAAAAAGGAACCCAAAGACATTGCCCAGCAGGTGCAATACTTTTGTGAGTTAATATTGACCATAAAAGGCAACTGTTACGACCCCGACGCAAAGCGAAATAGAAAAAACGAATAATCGCCCCACCCCAAAATTAATGTGATTCTTTAATGGCTTTTAAAAGGAACCTATAGTTCCCTCCTCGGTTAGCACTTTATGTGGTGAAAACTTCAATAAAGACATAACTTTTACAATAGTTCAAGTGGGTGTGGCATTTAACGCATCTAGTTCAATTTTGGTCTCATGTGACCTATAGTTCCCCTTTTGGTTAGCACGTAAAGAAAATTGCAATTAAATTTGTTCAGCAGGTTTTCCACGTTTGCGGAACTGGCAGACAATATTAACTCACAAAAGTACAAAGGAGTGTGCCATTATATGCCTTTTTTATCAATCGCTGTTTAATATTGCCTATAGCACTATTTGTGTTGAAAATTTCATTGAAATCGGCTTAACTGTTTTCAGGTTCTAATATGGCAGTAGTGTTTGAAGGAATTGGTTAAGCCGTTTTTGCATGATAGCAAATAAGCTAGAAATATCGTTCTGTATATTACAAATTGATGTGGCATTTTACTTTAATTTGTCTCATTAAATTTGTCTCTCTTTAATTTGTCGCATTTTATACAAAAGGGTGCGGCATTTTAAGCCCCTTTGCCCGATCGCCGCAGTAAGTACCAACTGTGGTAAAAATTTGCTTAAAATTGGCGTGAGTACGGATCAGGCAAAAATAAATTTTAATGTATTACAAAGGGGCGTGTCAATTCACGCCTTTGTCTGGGGGTGTCTATAGTTTCCGCCTCAATAATTACTAACTGTGGTGAAAATTATAACAACATCGGGTTCGTAGTTTAAGCGTGATTACAGTATGGCAGAAAAAACTTTCAGTACATTGCAAAAGGCGTGGCAGATGATACAGACTAAAGTTCTCGCCTCTGTTAGTACTATCTATGGAAAAAGTTTTGTTAAAATCGGTTTAGTCGTTTAATCGTTATTAAGGAATAGGCAGAAACACTTTCAGTATAGTATAAAGGCGCGTGTCAATTTACGCCCCTTTGTCCAAACACGCTCTATTTTAATCTATAGTTCCCGCCTCGGTAAGTAATTACTATCTGTGGTAAAAATTTCATTCTAATCGGTTTAGCAGTTTATGCTAGATTACAGAACAGACACAAATAGCATTCACTTGAATAAAAAGGGGCGTGCTATTTTATTTATTTTTTTAAATCGGTATGGTTGTTTAAGCATGATTACGGAACATGCAGAAAATACTTTCAGTATAGTAAAAAGGGGGCGTGGCTTTTTACGCCCCTTTCTTTGATCGCCCTCTATTGTGGATCATTATTTTCGTTTCGGTTAATACTATCTGTGGTGAAAATTTCATAAAAATCAAGTTAACTGTTTAAGCGTAATTGCGGAAAAGGCAGAAATAGCTTTCAGTGTAACAAAAAGGGGCGTGGCATTTTACGCCCCTTTTTTCGATCGCCCTTTATTGTGGCTCATAGTTTTCGCCTCGGTTAGTAGTATCTGTGGTAAAAATTTCAGTGAAATCGGTTAAATCACTTTTCAGTGATTGCGGAACAGGCAGACATAGTTTCTGATTGGTACAAAGGGGCGTGGCATTTTACGCCCATTTTTCCGATCGCGGATTTTTCTGACCTATAGTTCCCGCCTCGGTTTGTATTATCTGTGGTGAAAATTTCATGAAAATCGGTTCAGCCGTTTTTCCGTTATTGTCTGACAGGCTGATATAGCTTTAGCATGGTACAAAGGGGCGTGGCATTTTACGCCCCTTTTTTCGATCGCGGTCGCTTATGGCCTATAGTTCCCGCCTCGGTTAGTACTATCCGTGGTGAAAATTCCATGAAAATCGGTTCAGCCGTTGTTCCGTTATTGCCGGACAGGCAGATATAGCTTTAGCATGGTACAAAGGGGCGTGGCATTTTACGCCCCTTTTTCCGATCGCGGTCGCTTATGGCCTATTGTTACCGCTTTGGTTAGTACTATCTGTGGTGAAAATTTCATGAAAATCGGTTCAGCCGTTTTTCCGCTATTGTCTGAGAGGCAGATATAGCTTTAGCATGGTACAAAGGGGCGCGGCATTTTACGCCCCTTTGTCCGATCGCGTTCGCTTATGGCCTATAGTTCCCGCCTCGGTTAGTACTATCTGTGGTGAAAATTTCATGAAAATCGGTTAAGCCGTTCTGTACTTATTGCGGAACAGACAGACAGACAGACAGACAGACAGAAAGACAGACAGACAAACCAACAATCAGATTTATAATATTAATAGGGATGATTTTTAACTAAATTTTTTACTCCAAAACGCAAAAAAAAATCTGAGCTTAGAAAATTTTTGCGAGTCCTATTTTTGAATAATTAATTTTTTTTTGTAAAACAACATTAACTCTGGTAATAAAATAAGTTTTGTAAAATTACATATTTTTTGTTTAATTACATTTTTTTGTGTGAAAAAACTTAAAACCTTGTAAAGGATTTAAAAAATCTTTAAAAAAATGTTTGTAATAAAACATTTTTTTGGTAGAAAGACTAAGGGGCCTATTCACAAAAAAAGTCATAACTCAATCATAACTCAATATTTTCCATGTGGTTGTTGTAAACAATCATAAAAAAATTCAAATTTTGTTTGAAAATTTCAAAAAAAATAAAGACCTGCTACCCACATCGTCTCAAAATTGACAAATAATTTTAAATTTTGAGACTTTTTATGATTGTGTTTACAACAAACACAGGGAATATGAAGTTTGAAAATAATAAAATTAGTCATAACCAGTCATAACTGTGAATAGGCCTGTAAATAACATCAAGTAAAATTTTGTTGTACAATTACAGTTTTCTTGTGTAAAAAAACTAAACACCTTGTAATATTTTTTTAATTTGTAAAATAATTGACTTTTTTGTAAATGTACCAAAAAAAATTTGTAAAATAAATTTACCAACATACCCATACATACATGTTGGTGGATGGGGCTGTTTTTTTGCTCCAGGGGGTCTTCTGGGGCCCAGTCCCCTTAAATTTTAATGTGGCATATTTTTGTTTTCCAAAATATTCGTGTCCCGTAAAGTGCACCTTATCCATTTTTTTTTTTTTCATCAAATATTTTTTTATCAATAATCTTTTTTCATTAAAAACTTTTTTTCATAAAAAAGTTTTTTATCGACAAACACAGATTGATGGATATCACTAAAATGTCTTAGAAACCTTTACGGATCAATAATATATAAACATAATGGGGTCCTCGAACGATATTTTGATGTGTTTTGCATGGATGATAAATTAATACCGCGTTATTTTTTCTAGAAAAATTTTGCTTTAGAAAGATCATCTATTTATACAGCAAAACATTATCATGATTCATTGGTATGGGCAAGAGTACAAACTTCGCAGACATTTTTTTTTTGCAAAAATTACTAAAAAAAAAGTTTTTTTATACAAAATAAAATATTTCTAATCAAAACTGTTATTTTTTTCACGTTAGAAAATTTACTATCACTTAAAAAGGGAATTGTGGAGGGTATTCATAGATTCGGCCAAGTCGAATTTAACTTTTTTATTTTTTTTTTTAAATTTATTTCCTAATTACTCTAGTTTACAGTGATTTTTATTCGCGACATGTTGCATTTAATTTCAACATAAAGTCATGTGCTTAATCCTAAAATGAAGTACAAAAATTCCAAAATAGAACAGTTTTCGAGATATTGCGAACTTTTTGAAACTTTCAACCTTAAAATAAAGTCGATTTTCTATAGAAAAAGTCTCAGATTCTGAGACATGTTTCCTATAGAAAAAAACTTAGATTCTGAGACAGTTCAGGTTCTCAGACGGTTTTCTACAGAAAAACACTATGAATCTAAGACAGCTTTTCTATAGAAAAAGTCCCAGATTCTAGCACAGTTTTTCTATAGAAAAAGTCTCAGATTCTGAGACAGTGTCTCTATAGAAAAAATTTCAGATGCTGATACAGCTTTTATATAGAAAAAGTTTCAGATTCTGATACAGCTTTTCTATGAAGAAATTATCAGATTCTGAGACAGTTTTTCTACAGAAAAAGTCTCAGATTCTGAGACAGGTTTTCTATAGAAAAAGTCTCAGATTCTGAGACAGGTTTTCTATACACTCAAAAAAAAAACCTTGTAAAGTTACCAAAAAATCTCGTGATTTTACGAGGCTATTCTCGTAAAATAGGAGGTCCCAGCAAAACTTTGGTAATTGGTAATGATTATGTAACACATTACCAGGTAATGCATATAACTTATTTGTAGCATTATTTTATGATGTCTTACCAAACATTTGTTCCACAACGTATTATTTTAAAGTGAAAAATAATGCATTACTAATAATTTGCTACGTAATGCATGATTATTGGAAAAAATGTATTTCATATTTATTATTTCTAAACATTAAATCATGGATGTCTTATATTTGGTTACATTATTCGTTATTTGAAAGTTTGAAATAATGCATTATTTATAATTGGATGCATAATGCATTACAATAACACAAAAAATAATTATTTTATAAAAAATGCATAAGTTTAAAATAGAGATGTGCTCACGACAGGAAATTTCTACCGACACACACTCACGAGCATATTTTATCTACTTACACTCACTTACAATCACGTGAGTAAATTTAATACAAAATTACTTTTTCACTACTCGTAACACCTTATATATTATCTTCTGGTATGCTATATTATTTCATTTCTCGTAACCTATAAAATATCATATATTTTACACCTTACTCGTATTCTTCGTTATAAATTTATGACTTATTTTATACCTTACTGGTATTCTTTCTGATAATGTGGATGCATTACTTTGAGTCTCATCGCCTGTTAAAATCATCAATGCTGCAATGTATAAAATAAGAGATCCTATACCTTATTTTATACCTTATTTGGTAATCTAAGTTTTGCTGGGGTAGGTAAAATTATCGTAAAATTACGAGGATTTCCTCGTAATTTTGAATGCGCCAAAAATTGGTAAAATAATCAATTTTTTTGGTAAAAATATTGTTTTAATACCGGAAAAATAAAAAAAAAATGGTAAACTTACAAGAAAAAATGGTAAATATGAGGCATTCCACACCAAATGTCCCGCTACAGAAAAACATGTGTCCCGAAAATTTCTGAATAGGTTGTTTGGATAGCCTTATATGGAACTAAGAAAATTGCGTTTTTGGTTTTTCAATTTTTCAAAAACTGGGCTTAGGAGGCGTGGTCAAATATTGGAAAAATGGTAAAATTTGTGGCGAGTTGCCTTGATTAAATATTTATCACATTAAAACGGAATGCACTACAATCACAAAAATTTACATTCTTATATAGTTTTGTATGGGCTATTGATTAAATTTTTTTTTGGAAAATTTTCAGAACCCGTTCTGAAATTTTTCATTTTTTAAAAATGTCAATTTATTAAAAAAATGCCACTTTTTGTTTCTTTTTTATTTTTTTTTTAAGTTTAGATGTTTGTCCATCCACACAAAAAAAATCAGAAACATTTTCTTGATTTAACGTTGCGAATGAGTATTATTAATTGCATAGATATTACCAGGGACAGGACCTTCATGCACTAAAAAACTATGTTTTAGGCGCCTAAAATATGCACTAAAAAGTCTTGAAATATGCACTAAAAATCTTAAAATATGCACTAAAAATCATAAATATCCACTAGTTTTTTACTTTTATTAAAAAAAAAAAAAAACTAAATTTGAATTTATAGTGGCATTTAAAGCTTAGATATTCATATACACAGTGTGTAAAATGTTATTAAAAAGTAAAAATTATCGTAAAAAATTTAATAATTGCTTTAATGCAAAAAAAAATATATATATCAAAAAAATTTTTAAAAATAGCTAAAAAATACTAAAAAAAATAGCTAAAATACTAAAATTTATACAAAATATGACCTAAAAATATGCATTTATAGCGAAATATGAGCAAAATATGCAAAAATATGCATTTTAAGCAAAATATGCAAAAATATGCTCTAACGAATCGATGCCATTTTAAAGCAAATTCTTTGATTCGCAAAGATATCTTGTTTATGCTGTTCTATGACCAAAGGGAAAAAACATGCATTTGCATGAAAGTCCTCCCCTTGGATATTACTAAAGTTCAAATGCGATTTTCTCGAAAAAAAAAACGAAGAACGTGTTTCTAAATTTGTTTGTGTGGATGGACAACCCAGTTGGAAAATGTGTCACTGAGGAAATTTCCACAGTGATTCCTTGAGGAAATGTCTTCAGGTTCTGACAAATCATAGGCAATCCTTGATGACATGTCCTAACATTGTCAGCACTGAATGTTTGCTTTAAGAGTATGGACACTTCCTCTAAGACGTCTAAAAGGAAATGTCTTCAGAATAGCAGTATATTAAATTAGAATTTTAAATCTGGGCAACTCTTCAATTTCCAAGAAAAAGATGGCAATATTATCGATTTAATAAAAATAAAATCAAAATCTAAAAAGTAGAATAAAAGTAATAAATAGACAAACAATTTTAAAAATAAAGTTTGGAACAAGTGGTTAGGTGTGGGACTAGTAAACTGGAGGTTCCAGGTTCAAATCCAGTTGGGACTAAAAAAGGCGAAAAGTTTTTTCTAAATATGAGAAAGACAATTTATAAAGGAAAATGGATAAAAGTAAAAACTAAAGGAAATACGAAAATTTTTTGTATTTTCGCATGACCTATGTCAGACATTTCCCCAAGGAAGTCTTAGGTGAAGTGTCCCCAGAAGGTCAGCCCTGACCACTGCTGACTTTGAGTGAGGACATTTTGAAAATTTGTATGAAACTGGTCTCAACCTAGTACATAGAGATGTCTTGTGGATGTCAGGTGTGACTCTGACATGTCATCGCTCCATCACTGAGGATGGCTCGAGGACGTTGCCAACTGGGAAACATCTAAACTTTAAAAAAAAAATTTAAAAAAAAAGTGGCATGTTTTTTTATAAATTGACATTTTTAAGAAATGGAAAATTTCAGAACGGGTTCTGAAAATTAAAAAAAAAAAAAAAATTTAATCGATAGCCCATACAAAACTATATAAGAATGTAAATTTTTGAGATTGTGGTGCATTCCGTGTTAATGTGATAAATATTTAATCAAGGCAACTCGCCACAAATTTGACCATTTTTCCAATATTTGACCACGCCTTCTAAGCCCAGTTTTTGAAAATTAGAAAAACCAAAAAGGCAATTTTCTTAGTTCCATATAGGGCTATCCAAAAAATCTATTCAGAAATTTACAGGACACATGTTTTTCTGTAGCGGGACATTTGGTGTGGAATGAATCTACAAACCAAAATGGTAAATTTACAAAAAATTTCCTCGTAATAAAATCATTTTTGTAAAATAACTGTTTTTTTTTACATTAACTAGAATACTCATAATAAATTTTTCAAAATTTTGTCAACTTTTTTTAAATATTTTTCAATAAAAAAAAAAATTACAAAACAAAAAAGTTTTATTTTTTTGTTAAACAACATAAATCCTCGTAAAACATAATTTTTGTAAAATAACAGTTTTTTTTTTGGAATTCAACTAGAATCCTCGTAATAAAAACTTTGTTATAAAATTACAGTTTTTTTTGTAAAATACCCTTTTAAAATGGAAGAATACAATTTCGAAAATAAACTTGTAAAATTACCAATTAAACTGTAGTTCTCGTTTGAACAAAGTACAAGATTTTTTGTTAAAATACAAGGAAAATTGTTAAATATTGGTAGAACGGGATTACAAGGCATTTTACCAGGCGTTTTATCAGTTTATTGTTTTTAAGTGTAGAAAAAGTCTCAGATTCTGAGCCAGGTTTTTTATAGAAAAAGTTTCAGACTCTGAGACAGGTTTTCTATAAAAGAAAAAGTCTTAGATTTTGAGAAATTCTAAAATATTTTGTTTAAGAAAAATTCTTAAATTCTGAGACATTTTTCAAATAGAAAAATTTTTAAAGTCTGAGATATATTTTTTTTAGAAAAATTTTCAGAGTATGAGACTTTTTTTCTTGTAGAAAAATTGTCAGATTCTGAGACATTTTGTGTAAACAAAAATTTTCAGATTCTTAGACATTTTTCTCACATAAAAATTCTTTAATTCTGAGACATTTTTCTTCTAGAAAAATTCTCAGATTCTAAAATATTTTCCAAAAAAAATTTCCAGATTCTAAAAAATTTTTCTTATAGAAAAATTCTCAGATTCGCAGCCGTTTTTCTTACAGAAAAATTCTCAAATTCTAAGACATTTTTCCGCATAGACTTTTTTCTCAAATTTTTTATTTTTCTTATAGAAAAATTTTTAGATTCTGAGACATTTTTATCACAGAAAAATTCTTTGATTCTGAAATTCTCAGATTCTGACACTTTTTTCTTATACAAAATTCTCAGATTCTGCCACTTTTTTGTTATAAAAAATTCTCAGATTCTGAGTCCCATAGAATTTTTTCTACAATTTTTAATGGTTTTTATAAAAAAACCCTATTATTATTTACTTCGTAGTTTATAAAACTTGAACTGGAAACAGAAAAAAAAAATTATCTTGCGGGATATTTCAATCGAATTCACTTGTTTTAACATGATAATGTTTAAAGGCTGGCGTCTAATTTTTAAAATGCAGAAAGCCACCTCAGTTTCACTATATAAGCTACCGTCTTAAAAAAAGAAAATAAAAATAACTGTTTTCATTTTCTTAAAACCAAAAAGATTTGAAACTTCGATTTGTATTTCGGATAATAATTCACCTTCTGAGGTATAAAAACGTTTTTTCATAAGTGAATAAAACGCAACATAAGCCCTGTTTTTGCACTTCCGTATATATGTTAACAATAACCGGTCAACCGAAAACACATCCACGTTTAAAACAATGTACTTGGCATCGTTGTTGTTGTGGGTCAAAATTTATTGAGGCAAACAAGAAACAAAAGGTTTATGTCTATGACAGTGGCGTATACAATAATGATTTCACAAATTTCAGGATTTGGTATCAAATAAAAAGTACAATGTTAAAAAACTTCATAAAAAAATCTAAAAACATTTAAGAATCTAAAATTTTTTGAAGAGAAATGTTTTGAAACTGAAAATTTTTCAGTTAAAAAATCTCAAAATCTGATCAAAATCTCAAAATAGGATTCTAATGAAAAAATAACTTAGAACCTGAAGTTTTATGTAAACAAAAAATGGACCTAATTGTAAGTAAAATGTAGTCAAATCTTAAAATGCGACTTTGTCATTTAGAAAAATGTCTCAAAACGAGACTATTTCTTAAAAAAAATTTTTCTCAGAATCTAAAACTTTTTATAAAAAAATGTCTGAGAATCTAACTAAGACTTTTTCTATAGGAATAATGCCTTAAAATATTAGCCTTTTTCGCAGAATATAAGACCTTTTCTATAGGAAAAATGTCTCAGAATCTGGTACTTTTTCTTTTAGAAATTTTCAGAATCTGAGGCTTTTCTAAATGAAAAAAGTTTCAGAATCTGAGGCTTTTCTATAAGAGAAATGTTTTAGAATCTGGTAACTTTCTATAGGAAAAATGTCTCTGAATCTGAAAAATGTCTCAAAATCTGAGATTTTTGCTAAAAAAAAAAATCTTAAAATCTGAGGTTTTTCTATATGAAAAATGTTTTAAAAGCTGAGAACTTTCTATAGGAATAATGTCTCTGAATCTGAGAATTTTTCTTACAATCAGGAAAATGTCTCAGAATTTTAGACTTTTTTTACGAAAAATCTTTCAGAATCAACGATTTTTTCTTAAGGAAAATTATCTCAAAATCAAATAAAGGAAAAATGTCTCAGAGACACAAAGTGAGACATTTTGTATAGAAAAATGCTCAAAATCTGAAACTTTCTATTTTAAAAATATATTTTTCTATAAGAATAATGTCTCAAAATTTGAGTATTTTGCTATTTGAAATATATTTCAAATCTGAGACTTTTTCTTTAGGAAAATTTTCTCAGAATCTGAGACTTTTTCTATATGAAAAATGTTTCAGAATCTGGCAATTTCCTATAGTCAAAATGTTTCAGAATCTGAGACTTGTTCTACAGGAAAAGTGATTAAGCATCTTAGACTTTTTCAATAGGAAAAATGTGTCAGAATCTAAGAAATTTTCTGTAGAAAAAATGTCTGAGAACCTGAGACATTTTCTATAGGAAAAATGTCGAATAATCTGAGACTTTTTCTGAAAGAAACATGTCGAAGAATCTGAGACTTTTTCTATAAGAATCTGAGACTTTTTCTGTAGGAAAAATGTCTCAGAATTAGAAACTTTTTCTATAGAAAAAATGTCTGAGAACCGGAGACATTTTCTGTAGGAAAAATGTCGAATAATCTGAGACTTTTTCTCTAAGAAACATGTCGAAGAATCGGAGACTTTTTCTATAAGAATCTGAGACTTTTTCTGTAGGAAAAATGTCTAAGAATCTTAGACCTTTTCTATAGGAAAAATGTTTTAGAATCTAAGACTTTTTATACTGTTTTCTTTTTAAAAAGTTCTCAGAATCTGAATTTCTCAGAATCTAAAATTTTTTGTGTGAAATGTTGTAGAATCTGAGAAAATGTGCTAAACTAGAAATATCTCAGATTATGGGAAAATGTCTTACAATCGGAGTCTTTTCTTTTAGAAAAATATTTTATGAATATGTTTATGGAATCAATTTCTAAACTGAATTTTTCGAGAAACGTTTTCCATTGGAAATATGATTTAGAGTCTTTGAATTTTTCTATTACAAAATCTGTCTTAACTACAAATTGTGATAGAATCTTAGACTTTTCTTTGAAAAAAATTCAGATAATCTTCTTTGTAAAAATGTTTCAGCATCTAATAAAATTCGCACTTTAAAAAAATGCTTAAGTCTCTCAAAAAATTCTAAAATATAAAAAAAATCTTAATTTCCCCCCAAACGGTGGTAAACTTACACAAAAATGAAGATTCTCATTGTGTTACATTCAGTTCAAGGAAAAGATCGGGAAAAATTCTAAAACATGTGCTGTTATGTAAATTTTTTGTAAAAAAAAAATATTTAAAAATAATGTTGGGCCCCCACCGAAATAAAATCCTGGATACGCCCCTGGTCTATGATATAATAAGAAAAAAGGATTGTGTCTAACAAGGGAAGTATCTCAACCCTTATAAACCGATTTGCCTGAAACTTAAAATATATATAAAAGAGACGATTTTAAGGTTGGGGTGTCTCGGCTTTTCGGCCATATCAGTGTTTCAAAATTTCGTTGTCCCCTTATGAAACAATGTGGACCTCCGGGAAAATTTCGATAACTCCCGAACTAACAGGAATATCCTCTAAAGCAGCGGTTACCAACCTATGGTACGCGTACCACTAGGGGGTACGCGAAACTGTCCGCGGGGGTACGCAAAATTTTAGTAATTTGGACATTTTTTTAGATTAACCTTTCAATGCTGGTTCCGCATCTGGCTTCCAAAGTTTTCCATAACGTCAGGTTTTTAAGAAATTTGAGTTCAAAGTTTACAAAAAACGTATTTTTGTGCAATTTAGAGAGAAATTTTTGCAATATTTTAAGATCTGGCCACTTGTTTTCGATTAACCTTTCGATGCTGATTCCAAATCGGGTTTCCAAATTTTTCTATGATCTCAGGTTTTTGAGAAAATATATGTCAAAGTTCTCAATAAACGTGTATTTGGGCATTTTTGAGACGGTTTCTGATAGAGTGGAAATTTTGGTACCATTTTGTTAAGCTCAAAATGTCATTTCATTGTACATATATGAGGCATTCCACACCAAATGCCCCGCTACAGAAAACATGTGTCCTGTAAATTTCTGAATAGGTTGTTTGGATAGCCCTATATGGAACTAAGAAAACTGTGTTTTTGGTTTTTTCTAATTTTCAAAACTGGGCTTAGAAGGCGTGGTCAAATATTGGAAAAATGGTCAAATTTGTGGCGAGTTGCCTTGATTAAATATTTATCACATTAAAACGAAATGCACCACAATCTCAAAAATCTACATTCTTATATAGTTTTGTATGGGCTATCGAATAAAATTTTTTTCATTGGAAAATTTTCAGAACCCGTTCTGAAATTTTCCATTTTCTAAAAAAGTCAATTTATCGAAAATCCGGCCACTTTTTTTTAATTTTTTTTTAAAGTGTAGATGTTTGTCCATCCACACAAAAAAAAATCAGAAAAGCATTTTTCGTTTTTTTTCGAGAAAATCGCATTTGAATTTTAAATTACATAACAATTTTGTAATTTGCTTGTATTTTCTTGTATTAACGTTGCGAATGAGTATTATTAATTGCATGAATATTACTCATTCGCAACGTTAATACAAGAGAATACAAGCAAATTACAAAATTGTTATGAAATTTAAAATTCAAATGCGATTTTCTCAAAAAAAACGAAAAATGTTTTTCTGATCTTTTTTTGTGTGGATGGGCAAACATCTAAACTTAAAAAAAAAAAATTAAAAAAAAAGAAAAAAGTGGCTGGATTTTTGATAAATTGACTTTTTTAAAAATGGAAAATTTCAGAACGGGTTCTGAAAATTTTCCAAAAAAAAAAATTTAATCGATAGCCCATACAAAACCATATAAGAATGTAAATTTTAAAGATTGTGGTGCATTCCGTTTTAATGTGATAAATATTTAATCAAGGCAACTCGCCACAAATTTTACCATTTTTCCAATATTTGACCACGCCTCCTAAGCCCAGTTTTTGAAAAATTGAAAAACCAACAAGTAGAAAAATTAAGTTCGACTTGGTCGAATCTATGAATACCCTCCACAATGTCATCTGATAGTAATTTTCTAAAATAAATTCAAAAAATTGCATCACAATTTTTTTATTAGAAATATATTATTTTGAGTAAAACTTTTTTTTAATCAATCAAATTTTTTCGGGTGTAAAATTTTTTTGACTGTCAGCATTTATTTGAGTGTGACATTTCATTAAAAAAAAAATTATGTATACATTTTTTTTTGAGTGTAACATTTTTAGTGTAAATATTTCTTTTAGTGTACAACTTCTTTGAGTAACAAAATTAATTTGTAAAATATTTTTGTTGTTTTATACCTATATGCAATACAAAAAAAATATTTCACATATTTCCCACTTTTTATTTTACTTCATTTAATTTTTTTTTTTCCAAAAATTCTTACTATACACCGTTAAACCATGTTTCCATTCATATCAAAAACACTTGATTTGAGCAAAACACTTCGAGCTGTTTCCACTCAAGTTGAAGTGATTTGCAATGTCAAACTAATTACGAATTTTCGTAAATAATTTGACGTTTTCTCCACAAAATAGTTAAAACAACAAAATTAAGAAAATAATTACCAAAAACAATTAATTTTGTAGTTTATTATAATTAAATAAAAGTGTTTAAACGACTAATTGCAAATTATTTTAATAATAAAAAAATAAAATGTCTTCTTCTTCTAACGAACACTCACTACGAATGAGTAGCTTTTATTTTCGAATATAAAATACAGTGTTGCACTGACCAAAACAAGTGGTGAGTTTAAAAAGTCGACATGTTTTGTACCAAAACACCCAATTTGAGATGTTTTGCGCATATGAAAAATGTATGGGAAAACATGTAGAAAATGACATGATTTCCTCAAAACACTCTGATTTGCCCAAATCATGCCACTGGAAACATACTATTACATACAGTTACAAAAACAATAACAAAACAATAACAAATATTTACTTGTCTAACAACTAAACTGCAACCCACGACAAGAAAACAAACAACAACAAGTTTTAAAAAACTGGTATTTCACCATGCTGTTAAAACTTGTTTAACGAGTTTTCAACAGTTTAAGGTGAGACAAATCTGAAATTCAGTGCTTTGCTTATACATTTTGAACCACTAAACCGATTTTGCTGAAATTCAAAACCAAATAGCCTTGGGGAACGACAAAAATATATGCTAAGCTTCAGCCCCCTCAGAATTGTCTTTCGAAAGTTATAGTGGTTTTAATCTTGTAAATTCGAAAAATACCCTTGCCGAAATTTACTCTTTTGCTCATAACTTTTAAACCACTTGACCGATTTCGCTGGATTGCAATACCAACCTGACGCGGTAAATGAAGAACGTATATGTCAAACTTCAGGAGCCTCTGTAAAGTCTTTCAAAAGTTAGCGTGTTTTCAACGGACAGACAGACAGACGGACGGACGGAAGGACGGACGGACGGACATCGCTAGATCGACTTAAAATGGATCAAGGATCATGAATATATATACTTTATGGGGTCCTAGACCAATATTTCGATGTGTTACAAACGGAATGACAAACTTATATATACCCTCTATCACTAGAGTGGAGGGTATAAAAACGCAATTTTCTAAGTTCCATATAGGGCTATCCATACAAGCTATTCAAAAGTTTACGGTATACGTGTTTTTTTTCGCTGGTCATTTGGTGTGGAATGCCTAATATACAGGGGTGTTTCATTCGAAAAGTTACGGAATCGTTAATCTGCCCTTGTATTAAAAAAAAACATTTAAAAAAAATCCATAAATCTATGTTGTGTTTTTGGAACTTTTTTTAAGAGTTCAAAAAACGTCCGTTGTTTTAAATTTTGGTGTAGAATCGGTGAAATCTGATTTACAATATTTTCAGCTGTTTTTGGTCTGCAGAAAAATCAGCTCAAAATCCGCGTCTTCAGATGCATTTTCGCCAAGGAGCGAAAATTTTTCCCAAAAAATACCTCCATTGTGTTGATCTCCCCTAAAGCCTTCAAAAAATGATAATACCCGCAGATCAAAAATTTTAAAATTACCTCCAATAATAATATGAGAAGTTTTTTAACGAAAACAAAAAACTCGTTAGGGGGTACACGGCTGACAAAATTTAAAATAAGTGGTACGCGAGCTAAAAAGGTTGGTAACCGCTGCTCTAAAGCAAAAATACGTGTCGACTTAAATTTAATAAAGATTATTTCGTATTCATATGGACATCGTAGCTCTATGTCTTCATAAAAATACCCCCCAAAATTTATACATTTTCATGAAAAAAATATTTAACGAAGCCGAATTTTTACAAGGTTATGCCACCGTTGGATAGGCATTAAAAACCTTTCTTCTCATATGGAAACATCATATAGTTTCTTTGAAAGCAATCGCTGAAAAATCCAAAAAACGATTTTTTCAGCCAATTTTTGACCCCTTTTTTGAACCCCTAAATCCCCGATATGGCTGAAATCGGTTCATAAGGGTTGAGATACTTCCCTTGTAAGCTATTTCATTAACAATGTTAAGTTGGATTCACTTTTTATCGACGCTTTAAATTAACTAAGATAATTATACACGCTAAAAATATGAGTGGATAATTTTAATTTGTATGCCTATGCTGTTATGCGAAAACAGGGCTTAGTACAATGATTTTCATAAAAAAAAAAAAAAATTCATTAAATTTTTTTTTTGTTCATCAATTTTTTATACCCTCCACTCTAGTGATAGAGGGTATATATAAGTTTGTCATTCCGTTTGTAACACCTCGAAATATTGGTCTAGGACCCCATGAAGTATATATATTCATGATCCTCGATCGATTTTAAGTCGATCTAGCGATGTCCGTCCGTCCGTCCGTCCGTCCGTCTGTCTGTCTGTCCGTAGAAAACACGCTAACTTTTGAAAGACTTTACAGAGGCTACTGAAGTTTGGCATATATGTTTGTCATTTACCTGGTCAGGTTGGTATTGCAATCCAGCCAAATCGGTCCAGTGGTTCAAAAGTTATGAGCAAAAGAGTAAATTTCGGCAAGGGTGTTTCGCGAATTCACGAGATAAAAAACACGATAACTTTCGAAAGACAATAATGAGACTACTGAAGCTTGGCATGTATCTTTACCGTTCCCCGGGTCTGCTTGGTTTTAAATTTCAGCTCAATCGGTCCAGTGGTTCAAAAGTTACAAGCAAACCCCTGAATTTCAGATTAGTTTCATCTAAAATGCCACGTGTTTTAACAAGTTTTAAAAGCATTGGTGGTAACTAAACAATGCTTTTCAAACTTGTTTAATTTTAAAGCAATGCTTTTTAAACTTGTTTAGTTTTAAAAGCATTGGTAACATAAAAATTACACTCGAAAAAAATTTTACACTCAAAGAAAAAATTTTACAATCAAAAAAAATTTTACACTCAAAAAAAAAAATTACACAAAAATTTTTTTTTTTTACAAAAATGACAATATTTTGTGTACATACAGTGACGAGCAAAAGTGTAACAGGGTTCACATTGCTTAGATAATCTGCTCTATATTTTAAACTACACAAGATAAAGTATTGAAGTTTTTTGATAATTTTATTAGTTAATTGATCAGAATTTATAAACATTATCGAAATATGCTGTAAAATTTTTTATAAAAAAAATATAGTAAAAATTCCATAAAAAGGCAAGTGTTACATTATTGCACTCATGATTTTTCTACATAAATCTTTAGGACAACTTTTATATTTCGCGCATATAGACCCGGATTTTGCAATTTTTTTATAAAACTTAATAAATAACATAAAAATAATTCATTTGTTGAAAAGAAATTTTGGCTAAACATTATTTTTAACTCAAAAGTCCGTCCTTTTAACGATTTTAGGAGAGCCACACGCATTACTCAAGCTTAGAATATACAGATATTATTTTTTTGGAATGGCGTTTATATCCGGCGATAGTAGAGCCCATTTATAATCAAATTCATAAGTGGTTTGTTTATTTTGCAATTAATACAATTTTTTTATTGGGTACTCAATTTGGGTTTTTGGCGGAATTTCAAATATTTTTGCAGATATTCAACATTTTTCGGATGAATACGAGCGAATTCTGGCCGATGATGTTTTTTCTATATTCGGTCTTAAATATATCGTCAATTAAAATCATCAGTAGATTGACAATATTGTTATAAAGAATGTAGTTATTATTTAATCCCTATTTAAAATTATTGTTTGGGGTACCTAAATTGAATTAGTGAATTTCGTCCAATGATAAGAGCAGCAAAAGACTTTTATTTATTAAACATTATTTATTTTTGTACTTTCTGAAAAAATTAACTCCAAAGATTGCGTTCTGATTCGATAATTTGACACTATGGCACTACCCCGAGGATAATGTCCAAAACCACGAAATGTGATAGTGGTTTTAAATGGCATAAACCCATTCTTAACAAAATTTATGATCAACTGGTGATATAACTTGTTGATTTATTTACGGCTGAATTAAGAAAACACTTCTTGAGGCAAAATTGGCCTTTATTCAGCCAAAAAATGTCGAATTTCGGCAAAAATATTTGAAATTCCTCCAGAAACCCAACCCCAGTACACAATAACTTTTTTTTACTAATTGCAAAAGCAACAATCCATTTACGAAATTTTTTATAAATGGTCTCTATTATCGCCTGATATAAACACCATTCAAAAAAAATAATTTCTGCAAATTCTTAGCTTGATAAATATGCGTGGTTCCCCAAAAAACGTAAAAAGGACGGACTTTTGAGTTAAAAATAATGTTTACCCAAAATTTCTTTTCAACAAATGAATTATTTTTTTGTTATTTATTAAGTTTTATAAAAAAATTGCAAAATCCGGGTCTATATGCGCGAAATATAAAAGTTGTCCTAAAGATTTATGTAGAAAAATCATGAGTGCAAAAATGTAACACTTGCCTTTTTATGGAATTTTTACTATATTTTTTTTATAAAAAATTTTTCAGCATATTTCGATAATGTTTATAAATTCTGATCAATTAACTAATAAAATTATCAAAAAACTTCAATACTTTATCTTGTGTAGTTTAAAATATAGAGCAGATTATCTAAGCAATGTGAACCCTGTTACACTTTTGCTCGTCACTGTACATGTACGTGCATTCACTCAGAAATATTTTTACAGTAAAAAAAACATTACACTCGAAAAAAATTTTACACTCAAAAAAAAATTTGTAATTTTTTTTTTTTATATGACAAAAAAGAGTTTTTTACTCAAAATAAAATATTTCTAATCAAAATTGTTAATTTTTTCACGTTAAAAAATGTACTACACTTTAAAAATATGCATTGTGGAGGGTATTCATAGATTTGGCAAAGTCGAATTTAACTTTTCTACTTGTTTTTTTTTTCAAATGTTTTTTATCAATAATTTTTTTTTTTTTGATAAAATTTTTTTTTTCATAAATTTTTTTTATCAAATTTTGTTTTTCATCAATTTTTTTTTTTTTCATAATTTTTTTTTTTGTCATCAAATTTTTTTTTTCCTCAAAAATTTATTTATCATAAACAATTTTTTTTGTTTATCAAAAATTTGTTTTCTTTATCAAAAACTTTTTTTCATATTTTTTTTTCCTTTTTTATCATTTTTTTACCAAAACAACCTTTTCACCAAGTTTAAACTCTGATATAAAAATTTTTAATTTCTTAAACAAATGTACAAAAAACCTGTGTTTTTTCAATTCCTTTATTTATATAATTTTTTATTACAATAGTAAAAAAAAAGTTAAATAAAACGTTCAATTTGAACTTAGGGCGCCAACGAACTCTTTACATCTTTTTCGATCATTAGCTAGTGGTTTAACTTGGTCCATGTCATTTCGATATCTTGATAATCTTTTTTATGTTTCTTATCCACATTAGGCGTGGTCGACTAGGACCTCGTTGACCTTGCGGGATCCACTCCATCACTGCGCGTGATATTTCATGTGGAGGCTTTCTACGTGTATGCCCAATCCACTTCCATTCACGTTTTTTTAGTTCATTCTCGATCGAGTTGAGGTTTGCCATTCAAGAAGCTGTTCGTTTGTGACCCAGTACGGCCAGAAAGTTTTTAGGATTTGCCGTAGACAGCGGTTTGTATATCAACTTTTTATGGAGTAGAAAAGAATGCATTTGCGTTTTTCCTTGTGTTTTTATACCCTCCACTCTAGTGTCATTCCGTATGTAACACATTGAAATATTGGTTTAGTACCCCAAAAGGTATATATATTCATGGTCCTTGATCGATTTTAAGTCGATCTAGAGATGTCCGTCTGTCTGTCTGTCTGTCCGTTTGTCTGTCTGTTGCAATCATGTTTTTGGCAATAATCCAGAACCGATTTAAACGCTTGGGGTACCAAAAGTTGCGTAATTCTCCTAGGCAGAACCTGATGTATTTTTTTTTTTTGTGTAAGCTGTTTAGTATTTTAAAAGTTATGAGTGAAAATGTAAAGGTTCCTCTAAAATTACGGTGAATTTTACACAAAAAAATATTATAACTTGACACCTGTTGAATGAATGTGAACGAAACTTGGAATTTATTGTAATTATATCATTCCTAACACTCACAAAAAAATTGGGCGGAATCGCACAATGGGGCGAGGCACCAGAAATTTAACCCAAAATTTTGAAATGATTTATCTTGGCTCATGGTTGACATATTCAAATAAAATTTTAAATAGGTTCATATTTTATTGTTCTCAACGTTTTTCTGGTTAAATTGGTACCAATTATGGCAAAATCGGTCAAGGGGTTAAGAAGCTATGAGCATTTGAAATGAGTTTCAATATAAACCTCTATGAAATGGCGTGGCAGCGCGCCATTTTGTAGTTGTTGATGTTTTTTTGGCTTGTTAGTTGTTATTTGTATCAATAGAAGTAAAAAATACATAGTATGTGTCATACACGTGGTTGCTTTTATATAATTTTCATAATTTTTATATAATTTTTATATATAATTATGTATAAAATATTTTTTTTTGTTTTTTAAATATTTACATTGCACTATGGTTCCGATCATCACTTTTCTTGGCCAAAATTACAAAAATGGAAAAATTTTTGGTTTGAAATAGGTTTTGTGTTAAAAATTGTTATAATTTTTTTGTTTTCCATGTATAATATTATAAGAATTTTTTTGTATTTAAACTCAAAAGGATAATTGAAAAAATTTAAAAAATAAGTTTTTTTTATTTTTAGCTAAATTTGTTTTTGAACTTTAAATGAGTGTATAGAAAAACAAAATATGTTTTCTGTTGTTTGTAAGTGTTTACGATTTTCTATAAAATCAATTTTGAGAAAATTTAATTTTTTCCAAGAAAGGTCGTCGGTAGTGCATTGGTTAACATTGTGGATGGTATTTAAAGATTCGGCAGAGCCGAATAAAGCTTTCTTTGGAAAGTACACCCAAATCTTCAACAAAACATTATCATGATTTGATGTTTTGGGCAAGAGTACAAAATTCGCAGGAATTTTATTTATGTAAACCGAGTTTTTTTAAAAATGTGAAATTTGAAAAATTAGCAATATCTCGAAAACTGTTCTCTGTTTCCTAGTGTTATAAAAAGTGCACAAACAAAAATTTAATTAAAATATTTTGTTTTCTTTATAAGCAAATACCACATTTTGACGTTGTTTATTAAAGAGGGTTAAGTTAATTGGCAAGTTTCTTTCGAACATTCAACAAATTGAACTAAAACAAAATCCTAATCAAAATTTAATGTAGCAAATATTCGTTTTATACAATTTATGTTGTCAGTTGCCTTTTGGGTGAATAATGAATAACATCATTAAAAATGTTGACAACAAAATTTAAATCCGTATAAATTTTTAAATAGAAAGTAATTTGAGAAGGAAAATAAAGTCATTAATTTTCAAGCAAAAACTTAAATGTAGCATTTAATTTAAAATTTTTAACTAAAAACTATAAAATCAACATGACTCTGTCCAAAGCAATCTGCAAAAGTTAAAGTAAAGGCTGATGGAAATAGAGTGCGGCATAAGATGGTGTCATTTCAAAAGAAAATTAACAATTTACAACAGTTTAAAGCAATACAAAAATGACAAGACTGAAAACACTATTGACCAATCGACTTTGTCTAGCTTTTCAGCAAATAACTGAAAATGCCTGGTGGTGTCATGAGGTTTACTCATAATATACCACCAGATATACCACTCTATGACAATTTACAATTTATAGATGCAGTTAGTAGAAATCCAGTGAGCAATAAAGGTATACATTTTTAAACACTCTTATAAACAGTAGAATAAAGCTATAGCGACTACCGGATTCATTGGTTATTTTTAAAAATTTCTCTGGATTGATAGAAAAAAATCTTAGAGATTTTCTATTGGAAAATCATTTTTTGTTTCAGGGAATTTTGAATTTAAATTAAAGAATTTTTCTGAAGTAAAAATTTTTCGAAATTTAAAAATTTTTAACAGGAAAAATGTATCGGAATTTGGACTTTCTTAAAAAGTTTTGGATACTAAGATTTTTTTTTTATTTTTTAGAATAAGATAATTTTTCTTTAGAAATTTTTTTTATCAGAATCTAAGAATTTTTCTGTATGAAAAATGTCTTCGATTAAGAGAATTGATCTGTATACAAAAACCTTAAACTCAAGAGTCTTAGAATATTTCTAGGAAAATATTAAAAATCTTATATATGAGGCATTCCACACCAAATGTCCTGCGAAAAAAACATGTGTACCGTAAAATACTGAATAGGTTGTATGGATAGCCCTATATGGAACTTAGAATATTGCGTTTTTGGTTTTTCAATTTTTCAAAAACTGGGCTTAGGAGGCGTGGTCAAATATTGGAAAAATGGTAAAATTTGCGGCGAGTTGCCTTGATTAAATATTTATCACATTAAAACGGAATGCACCACAATCTCAAAAATTTAACTTTTTTTGTTTTTTTTTTCAGAACCCGTTCTGAAATTTTCCATTTTTTAAAAAAGTAAATTTATCAAAAATCCGGCCACATTTTTTTTCTTTTTTATTTATTTTTTTTTAAGTTTAGATGTTTGTCCATCCACACAAAAAAATTCAGAAACACATTTTTCGTTTTTTTAGACAATCGCATTTGAATTTTAAATTTCATGACAATTTAGTAATTTGCTTGTATTTTCTTGTTTCAACAGAGCGTATGAGGAATATTTATGAAATTAATAATTCTCATTCGCAACGTTAAACTAAAACAAAGAAATACAAGCAAATTACAAAATTGTTATGAAATTTAAACTTCAAATGCGATTTTCTCGAAAAAAACGAAGACGTGTTTCTGAAATTTTTTGTGTGTATGGACAACCTCTAAGCTTAAAAAAAAAAATTAAAAAAGAAAAAAAAAGTGGCCGGATTTTTGATAAATTGACTTTTTTAAAAAATGAAAAATTTCAGTACGGGTTCTGAAAATTTTCCAAAAAAAAAAAACTTTAATCGATAGCCCATACAAAACTATATAAGAATGTAAATTTTTGAGATTGTGGTGCATTCGGTTTTAATGTGATAAATATTTAACCAAGGCAACTCGCCCCAAATTTGACCATTTTTCCAATATTTGACCACGTCACCTAAGCCAAGTTTTTGAAAATTTGCAAAACCAAAAACGCAATTTTCTTAGTTTCATATAGGGCTATCCAAACAACCTATTCAGAAATTTACGGGACACATGTTTTTCTGTAGCGGGACACTTGGTGTGGAATGCCTCATATGGGGCAAATATCTGAGAATTTGATAACTTTATCTATAAAAAAAATGCTGTAGAATTTTTCTATAGAAAAAACGTCTCAGAATCTGAGATTTTTTTATTGAAACTGTCTCAAATCTTAATATTTTTCTATAGAAAAAATATCTAATAGTGTGATAATTTTGAAACGACTAGTCGCGACTCAGAATTTTAAAAATTTCTTATAGAAACATATCTCTGAATCAGGAAAACATTTTATAGGATCTGAGAAAATTTCTATTGAAAAATGTTTCGGAATCTGAGAAATTTTCTACACAAAAAATGTCTCAGAATCTGAAAATTTTTCTATAGAAAAAATGTATCAGAATCTTAGAATTTTTCCATAGAAAAAATTGCTCGGAATCTGAGAATTTTTCTACAGAAAAAATGTCTCAGAATCTAAGAATTTTCTATAGAAAAAAAGTCTCAGAATCTGAGAATTTTTCTACAGAAAAAACTTTTCGGATCTGAAAATTTTCTACAGAAAAAATTTCTCAGATCTGAAAATTTTTCTACTGAAAAACTGCGTCAGAATCTGAGAATTTTTTTATAAAAAACTCTGAATCTAAGAACTTTTCTATAGAAAAGATGTAATAAAATCTAAGAATTTTTCTATAAAAAGATGTCTCAGAATCTGAAAATTTTTATATAGAAAACTTGTCTCAGAATTTAAGAATTTTTTATAGAGAAAAAATGTCTAAAAATCTGAGAATTTTTCTATAGAAAAAATGTCTCAGAATCTGAGAATTTTTCTATAGAAAAAATGTCTCAGAATCTGAGAATTTTTCTGTAGAAAAAATGTCTCAGAATCTGAAAATTTTTCTGTAGACAAAATGTCTCAGAATCTGTGAATTTTTCTATAGAAAAAATGTCTCAGAATCTGAGCATTTTTCTAAAGACAAAATGTCTAAGAATCTGAGAATTTTTCTATAGAAAAATGTCTCAGAATCTAAGAATTTTTCTGTATAAGAAGTGCCTCAGAATCAGAATTTGCTATAGAAAAAGTGTCTCAGAGTCTGATAATTTTGAAACAACTCGGAATATTAAAAATTTCTTATAAAAAACATGTCTCTGAATCAGAAAAACATTTTATAGGATCTGAGAAAATTTATATTAAAAAATGTTTCGAAATCTGAGAAATTTTCTATAGAAAAAATGTCTCAGATTTTGAAAATTTTTCTATAGAAAAAATGTCTCAGATTCTGAAAATTTTTCTATAAAAAAATGTCTCAGAATCTGAGAATTTTTTTATAGAAAAATGTCTGCGAAGTTTGTACTCGTGCCCAAACCATTGAATCATGAAATGTTTTGCTGTATAAGTAGGTGTTCTTTCCAAAGCAAAATTTTTCTAGAAAAAATAACGCTATATTAATTTGTCATTATATGCAAAATGCATTGAAATATCGGTCGAGGACCCAATTATGTTTATATATTATTGATCCGTAAAGTTTTCTAATACATTCTAGTGATATCCATCTATCTGTTTTTCTCTGTTTGTCGATAGCAAAAAGTTTTTGATAAAAAAAAGGGTTTTAATAAAAAAAATTTATTGATAAAAATAAATATTTAATGAAAAAAAAAAATTTATGAAAAGAAATATTGATTAAGAAAAAATATTGATGAAAAAAAAATTTAGGAAAAAAAAAAAAAAATATTGATGAAAAAAAAAAAATATTGATGAAAAAAAAAAAATATTGATGAAAAAAAAAAAAATATTGATGAAAAAAAAAATTTTTTGATAAAAAAAAAAAAATATTGATGAAAAAAAAATATTGATGAAAAAAAAAAAAAATATTGATGAAAAAAAAAAAATATTGATGAAAAAATAAAATATTGATGAAAAAAAGAAAATATTGATGAAAAAAAAAAAAATATTGATGAAAAAAAAAAAAATATTGATGAAAAAAAAAATTTTGAGGAAAAAAAAAAAATATTGAGAAAAAAAAATTGAAGAAATAAAAATTTTTTGATGAAAAAAAAAATATTGATGAAAAAAAAAATATTGATGAAAAAAAAATATTGATGAAAAAAAAAAATATTGATGAAAAAAACAAAAAATGTTGATGAAAAAAAAAAAATATTGATGAAAAAAAAAAAAATATTGATGAAAAAAAAAATATTGATGAAAAAAAAAATATTGATGAAAATAATTATGTTACGTTTTATTCACCAGCTGGTGAATATTTTTGTTATTCACCACGAGGTGAATTATCATCCAAGTTACAAACCCAAGTTAGTAAAATTTTTGGTTTTAAGAAAACGAAAACAGTAATTCCAATTTTCTTTTTTGTTAGTCGTTAGCTTATATAGTCAAACTGAGGTGGCGTCCTGCAACTTTTTTAAAATTAGACACCAGCCTAAAAACATTATCATGTTAAAAATCTTGGAGATTTTCTACTGGAAAAACATTTTTAGTATCAGGGAATTTTGAATTTAAATTAAAGAATTTTTCTGAAGTAAAAATTTTTCGAAATTTAAAAATTTTTAACAGGAAAAATGTATCGGAATTTGGACTTTCTTTAAAAATTTTGGATACTAAGATTTTTTTTTATTTTCTAGTATAAGATAATTTTTCTATAGAAAAATTTTTTATAAGAATCTAAGAATTTTTCTGTATGAAAAATGTCTCCGATTAAGAGAATTGATCTATATGAAAAATACCTTAAACTCAAGAGTCTTAGAATATTTCTTTGCGGAAAATATTAAAAATCTTATATATGAGGCATTCCACACCAAATGTCCAGTGAAAAAAACATGTGTACCGTAAACTACTGAATAGGTTGTATGGATAGCCCTATATGGAACTTAGAAAATTGCATTTTTGGTTTTTTTAATTTTTCAAAAACTGGGCTTAGGAGGCGTGGTCAAATATTGGAAAAATGGTAAAATTTGCTTCGAGTTGCCTTGATTAAATATTTATCACATTAAAACGGAATGCACCACAATCTCAAAAATTTACATTCTTATATAGTTTTGTATGGGCTATCAATTAAATTTTTTTTTTTTTTGAAAATTTTCAGAACCCGTTCTGAAATTTTCCATTTTTTAAAAAAGTCAATTTATTAAAAATCCGGCCACATTTTTTTTCTTTTTTATTTTTTTTTTTTTTAAGTTTATATGTTTTTCCATCCACACAAAAAAATTCAGAAACACATTTTTCGTTTTTTTTAGACAATCGCATTTGAAATTTAAATTTAATAACAATTAAGTAATTTGCTTGTATTTTTTTGTTTCGTCAGAGCGTATAAGTAATATTTATGCAATTAATAATTCTCATTCGTAACGTTAAAACAAAGAAATACAAGCAAATTACAAAATTGTTATGAAATTTAAACTTCAAATGCGATTTTCTCGAAAAAAACGAAGAACATGTTTCTGAATTTTTTTTGACATCTAAACTTTAAAAAATGCCGCAGAGTTTTGTACTCTTGCCCAAAAAATTAAATCATGATAATGTTTTATTTAATAAAAACTTTTTACGAATAACCCTCACATATTTGCAAAAAAAAATATGTAAGGGTTAAAAAAATATTCATAAAAAAAGAACTCCAAGAAATTTCTCAATATTTACAAAAAATTTGGAAAACTACACTCAAAATAATAACTCTGGTAAATTACAGAAAAACTCTTCTAATTTAACAGAGTTCACCGTACTTTTCCAGCTAGCGACATTACTTGGTAATTTTACTAAAAAACTCTGTAAAATGATGTTTATAAAAAAATCTGTTAATTTACAGACTTTATAGTAAAATATTGGTTAAATATTAGCGTCTTTTGACAGAAAAAAAAAACTCTTTTTTTTTCACTATAAAACTCTGTAAAATGGTTTGGATAAAAAAAACTGTTAATTTACTGAGTCTATAGTAAAATATTGGTTAAATAAAGCTCCATTTAGCAAAGGAAAACTCTGTTAATTTACATATATTTGTAAAATGTATTTGATGCAACCAAAATTTTATAGAAAAAACTCTGTAGTTAAATGCAGTTTATTTTGGAATTTTCTTCTTAAAGTTTTCTGTGAAATTAAGGTTTAAAATACAGGCAAAACTTAGTTTTTGGTTACAAAAAATACAAAGTATTTTGCTAAAATCTGTATTTTTGCAGAAATATCTGTTAATTATCTGTAAAATAAAGATTACAAGGTTAAAAGTAATATAACAGATAAAACTTTGTTTTTTGTCACAGAAAATTAAAATTATTTTTTTTAAGTCTGTATTTTGAAAGAAAACTCTGTCAAACATCTATTGAATTGAGATTACAGTCATTTTACAACGTATTTTACAGAGTTATTATATTGAGTGTAAGAACAAATCAGAAAATACAAAAAATAAGGCTGAGTTTTTGAGTTGTAAAATTTATTGGTTTTAGGTTTAAACTGAGTTAAAACCACAAATTCTGTTTTTGAGATGTGGTTTATTTTAAGTTTAACTCACCAATGATGGAGAGTTAAACTAAGGTACAAAAATGTCAAAAAACACCTTTGATTTTCAACTATACTGGTTAGTATTGCCATGTTGTGGTATTTTATTCGAAAAAATGTGCGATGATGGCAACTATTCTAATTGGAAATGTGGCATTTGGTATGGCAATACCGCGTTAATCGACATTTGCTAAACTTGAACTGAAAAACAGAATGCTTGGTTAAACTTGGTTTTATTTTTATAAAGTTTAATAAAACTCCCGGTTAAACTAAGTTAAAGCGATATGTCAAAAACGCTGCCTAAGTCAGAAAAATTAAGATATATTCAGAAAAAATCACAAAATTCAGAAAGAAAAACAACTAGAAAATTTAGAAAAATCTGAATATATAAAGTTTTTTTTTATTTATAATTTTTTTTTTTTTTTTTTTTTTTTAAATATATATTTTATTAATTCCTAAAAAAGATATATAATACAGAAAATATGTTGTCTCGCGCCAAAAAATTCGCTTAGTGAGACGAGTTGGCAAAACATTATTAAGTTCTTATTTGATTACTATTTAAATTTATAATTTACATTCAATACAAGTGATTTATAATAAATATATATTCATTTCTCATTAAAGAAGCATTTCAACGTTTTCTAAAAGATGTTTGTTTATTTTTTTTTTAAATATTGATAAACGATTACAATTCCTTACATGTTCCGGGACACCATTGAAAAGTAAACTTCCAGCATATTCTATCCTTTGCTTTGTTGTTTCAAGTCTACACCTTTTGATTCTAAGATTTACAGAATTTCTTGTATTATAACGATTATAGCCACGATTTAATCTAACAGTTCTACACTCAAAAAAAAAAGTTTGTAAATTTACAAGTAAAAGGTCTTGTAATTCTATTTTACTAATATTTTTGTCTTTTTACAAAAATTGTTGTATATTTAATAAAACGAAAACTACAGTTTGCTTTGTAATTTTACTATTATATGTTGGTAAATTTATTTTACAAATTTTTTAGGTAAATTTACAAAAAAGTGAATTATTTTACAAATTAAAAAAATATTACAAGGTGTTTAGTTTTTTACACAAGAAAACTGTAATTGTACAACATAATTTTACTTGATGTTATTTAGTCTTTTTACCAAAAAAATGTTTTATTACAAACATTTTTTTTAAGATCGTTTACAAGGTTTTCAGTTTGAAATATGTATGTATTGAAAAGTAAATTCCAATATAATTTTACAAAACTTATTTTATTACTAGAATTAATGTTGTTTTACAAAAAAAAAATTAGTTATTCAACAATATAACACGCAAACATTTTCTAAGTTCAGATTTTTTTTGCGTTTTGGAGTAAAAAATTTAGTTAAAAATAATTTTTTATAAAAAATTTTTACACCATTTTTTTTGGTAATTTGCGTTAAGTAAAATACCACAATTTTTATGTGTTTCTACTATATAATTGTTCAAGTTTTTTTTTGTATTTTTACCATTTTTTTGGTGATTTTACCATATTTTTTTGGTAATTTTTTTTTTTAAATTTGGTACCTAAAATGTCAATAGAAAGCTGCCAATTATGAAAAATCAAATTTTTCTTATTTTAACTGGTACTTAAACATCCAATCTACAATATCCAAAATTTTTTTTCCGATTTTTTAAAAATACTTGTGAAAATAATTAAAAATTCAAAAAAAAAATTGTTATTTTTTGACTAATTTTTCCTGAAAATATAAGAAATTTCTTGTGTAGCCTCCTTCGCAATTCTCATATGTTCTACTTAAGAAAAACGAAATGTCGAAAAAAAAAATAAAAAAGTGCAGTGTTATACATTAAAAAGTTTGTTAAAAGTGCTCAAGTGAAAAAAAATCTTTTCAGGTTGTTGAAGTGCTACTCCAGCTGCCGAAGAAGGAAAAATAAGATCTTCCATTTACAAAACCAATATGTAAATAAACCATTTTTTTTGTAAATTTACAAAACAAATA
Organism: Pegoplata infirma; assembly: GCA_963921195.1. Lineage (NCBI taxonomy): Eukaryota > Metazoa > Arthropoda > Insecta > Diptera > Anthomyiidae > Pegoplata > Pegoplata infirma. Next base: position 108,718,814 of record OY992538.1, read on the forward strand.
TGAAAATTTAAAAATCAAAATTGTATACTTACGAAAAAAGTTGTAATTTTACAAAAATGAAATAGAAAATACAAAAGCAATATTGTAAATTTACAAATTTTATGGTTAAACTACTGTTTTTACGGCAAAAAAATAAGGAAAAATGGTACATATACAATAAAAATTGTAAATTTACCACTTTTTATTGTAGATATACAAGTTTTTTTGCATAAAAAACAGTAGTTTAACCAAATAATTTGTGAATCTACAATTTATTTATTTCATTTTCTATTTTTCTTGTAAAATAACAACCTTTTTCTGTAAGTTTACAATTTTGTTTTGTAAATTTACCAAATTTTTAGCAAATTTACAAAAAAAATGTTCACCTCGAAGATGATATTTTACAAAAAAAAATTGTAAATTTACATTTTCTTTTGTTAAATCAATTTACGAATTATCCCCGTAACTTTACGGGGATTCTTGCTAGTACATATTTTACAAAACCTGCCCCGTAAAATCACGGGGATTTTATGTCATTTTACAAACTTTTTTTTTTGAGTGTATGTCCAATGTTGTTAATAGATTTGTAAACATAATATAAGAGTTGTTTCTGATATAAACCATTAATTGGTAGAATATTTTTCGCATATTCCTTATATAATGACACAGTATGATGCCTTATATCCAAATTGAAAACACATTTAAGCGCTTTATTCTGAGACACTTGCAGTGATTTTAATTCGGACGTTTTTTTGCAAGCATAAGCTATTGCAAGGTACTCCAATCGACTGTGTATTAAAGCCTGGTAAATCATTAGTTTAGTTTTAATGCTTAATTTTCTCTTAAGTTTGTATAAAACTCCAGTTGCTGAGGCAATTTTCGCTTTTAAATATTTGATATGAGCATCCCATGTCAAACTACTTTTCAACATTATACCCAAAAATTTAATTTCATGATGCTCAACTATTGTTTTTCCATCAACAAAAATACTAAAATTATTATTGGAATTTTGTGAATGTGGACGAAAACGAATTAATTTAGTTTTATTACTATTTAATACAAGCCTACTTATTCTCGCAAACTCTATAATTAAAGCCGAATCTCTTTCCATTTGAGTTTTCAAAACTAAATCATGCTTGTAAGGATAAAATAGAGATACATCATCCGCAAACATGACAATTTTACCAAAAAGCCCAAGGTTGTTTAAATCATTTAAATAAATCATAAAAAGTAGGGGTCCTAAAACACTTCCTTGAGGTACTCCGCAATTAACATCAAGTATTTCACTTTTTTCTCCTTCGATTTCAACCATAGAAAAGATTAGAAGGTACGCAGTGTTGTATTTGATGTATTTTCCAATATGGTTGCAAAATGCTTGTTCTTCCTCAACTCACACGTATTTAATATCAAATTATATTCTTTGTTTATAAAAAATGGAATTTGTCTTTCATTTAATTAAATTTATTATTTATTTTGCTTTATTCAACTTTTTTTAAAGATAATACGCACTATTGATAGTTTAAAACCTTTTGTTTTTTCTTTTGTTGTTTTCTTTGTTGTTGTTCCCCTTTATGTTGCATTGTTTTTATTAAACGTCAAAAGTTACATAATGTGCTGTCACTAATACTTATTCAAGCGAAATACGACTCTGTTACACTTCTATTTTAACATGATAATGTTTTTAGGCTGGGGTCTAATTTTAAAAAAGTTGCAGGACGCCACCTCAGTTTGACTATATAAGCTAACGATTACACAAAAAAGAAAATGAGAATTACAGTTTTCATTTTATTACAACCTTAAACTTCGATAATTATTTAAAATTAATAAATAAAATAAAAAAACACATACTTTTAGGCGCCGCTACTCGATTAACGCAGTATTGCCATACCAAATATCGCATTTCCAATTAGATTAGTTACCATCATCGTAAAACTAACCAGTATATTTGAAAATAGAATATCTACATGCAGAACTACATACTACGTTTTTTGTAGTAGAGATGCGAACGTGCCACGTGGTTACGCGTGATCATGAGTGAAATTTACGCTTGATTAAAAAAAAAATTTCGTGCGTGAGATTGCGTGAGTAATTTTGGGTTCGTCAGTTTGCGTGATTGTTGTGTGCTGTCTAAAACAGAAAACTACACCATTTACAGATGAAATTCGAAAAAGATCAATTGTTATTCGAAGATTATATTTGTAATTCGAAGATTCCGTTTGTAATTCGAAGATTCCATTTGTAATTCGAAGATTCCATTTGTAATTCGAATACTCCAATTGTAACTCGAAGATTCCATTTGTAATTCGAAGATTCCAATTGTAATTCGTAAAAGATCAATTGTAATTCGTAAAAGATCAATTGTAATTCGTAAAAGATCAATTGTAATTCGTAAAAGATCAATTATAATTCGAAAAAGATCAATTGTAATTCGTAAAAGATCAATTGTAATTCGTAAAAGATCAATTGTAATTCGAAGATTCCAATTGTAATTCGTAAAAGATCAATTGTAATTAAAAAAAGATCAATTGTAATTCGAAGATTCCAATTGTAATTCGTAAAAGATCAATTGTAATTCGAAAAAGATCAATTGTAATTCGTAAAAGATCAATTGTAATTCGAAAAAGATCAATTGTAATTCGTAAAAGATCAATTGTAATTCAAAAAAGATCAATTGTAATTCGTAAAAGATCAATTGTAATTCGAAAAAGATCAATTGTAATTCGTAAAAGATCAATTGTAATTCGTAAAAGATCAATTGTTATTCGAAGATTCCAATTGTAATTCGTAAATTATCCATGGAAATTCAGTTGATGTTTTTCGAATTACAATTGGAATCTTCGAATTACAATTGATCTTTTACGAATTACAATTGATCTTTTACGAATTACAATTGATCTTTTTCGAATTAGAAATGATATTTTACGAATTACAATTGATCTTTTCGAATTACAATTGATCTTTTACGAATTACAATTGGAATCTTCGAATTACAATTGATCTTTTTCGAATTACAATTAATCTTTTACGAATTACAATTGGAATCTTCGAATTACAATTGATCTTTTTCGAATTACAATTGATCTTTTACGAATTACAATTGATCTTTTTCGAATTACAATTGATCTTTTACGAATTACAATTGATCTTTTACGAATTACAATTGATCTTTTACGAATTAAAATTGATCTTTTACGAATTACAATTGATCATTTACGAATTACAATTGGAGTCTTCGAATAACAAATGGAATATTCGAATTACAATTGGAGTATTCTAACTACAAATGGAATCTTCGAATTACAAATGAAATCTTCGAATTACAAATGGAATCTTCGAATTACAAATAGAATCTTCGAATTACAATTGATCTTTTTCAAATTACATCTGTAAATGGTGTAGTAAGAAAATCGTCATCATATTGAATTTAAAGGGTAACTAATACAAAATTGTGATTAAAATAAGCTTTTATGATTAATTTTAGGAAATTAAATACCTTTTGTACAAGAATTTGACATAAAGTCAAATAAAATTTAGTTTATTTTATTTTCGTGAGTCTTTGTAAGCGTGATTATTTCGTGAGCGTGACAAAAATTTTAGCTACTCACGTGAGCGCGTGTAAACGTAAGCAGAAAAAACTATTTTGTAAGTTAGCAATACTTTTATTTCGTGTGCGTGAGTAAGTCAAAATCACTCACGCGCCCATCTCTATTTTGTAGTATGTGTCTATAATATTGTCGGATAACCACAAGCAAGAACATAACACTGTTTATGTTGGCATTTAAATATTATGCGGTAGCCTAGCTGAAGTGTGTCAGACTCGGAAACAGTGGGTCCGGGGATCGTCTCCGTGATCAGTCAACATATTTTTTTAAATTTCGTTTTTTTTAGCTTGTTTATTTTTTTTTTTGTTAAGACCAAATTTTTTTTAAACCTTTATACTTTTTTTTATTAAATTATAAAAAAAGTTAGAAAAAGGTATTGTTTTAAGTATTGGTCATTGTTAAGTATAATTTAAAATTAAAAGACTATTTGATTTGTATAAAAAAAAGGAATAAATAAAAGCTTATCAAAATAATAAAAAAAAAATAATTAGAATCTTATAAATCAGTTAAAATGTTATATATTCAGGTTTCTCTAAATTTTCCAGTAGTTTTTGTTTTAAATTTTGTGATTTTTCTGAATTTATCTGCATTTTTTTGACTAATTTTTGGTTTTGTCTGGATTGTTTCTTAGTTTTTAATTTTTTTTCTGAATATTGAATTAATCCTGCAAGTGTATTTAAGAAATTACTTGGAGTTATTTTTTTCTGAGAAAATATCGTTTTTGGAAATATGTGATGTTTATTCGTAACAACTTTTTATTAAATAAAACATTATCATGATTTAATATTTTGGGCAAGAGTACAAAACTCTGCGGCATTTTTTTTCTATGATTTCAACATACTGTTTCCTGTTTGTTAAAAAGCTTGCTATTAACTTTAATTCGTTACCTTCAACACCGTAATACACCAGTTTTTTAATCAGAATTGTGTGGTCAACAAGGTCAAAAGCTTTACTAAAATCATAAAAACTCCAGCAACTCCATTAAAACAATTATCCAGACCCTCACATATAGTGTTTACCACATCAACAATTGCTTCATCTGTTCCACTGCCCTTTACATATCCAAATTGAGTTTTATACAACAAAGACTACTTTTCAAGATATTCCAGAAGCTGAGAGTGAATAATTTTTTCAAAAATTTTATCAATCACTGATAATAATGCTATTGGTCTGTAGTTTTCAACTGTATTTGCATGTAAAATCTTTGGTATAGGAACTATTTTGTGTAATTTTAGTACATCTGGATATACACAAGTATTTCTCATTAAATTAAAAATTCTCGCCAAATAAGGAGACAATGTTTGACAACAATGTATAATCACATTTGTTGAAATATTATTAAATAAAAAAGTATAAAGAATTTATGCAAACAAATTTTTCCCTAACAAAAAGAAATGTACAAGCTAAAAAAAACAAAAAAAAAATTAAATAAGTTGACAGATTCGATCAGCGAACCTTCCGTTTTCCAGTCTGGCTCACTTCAGCAAGGCCACCGTAGCTTGTTTAAATAATGATTTAAATTTTGATATGTTTCTCTTGCTTGTAGATACATATTCGATTTTAAAATATACTGGCTAGTTTTGCGATGTGGTAATATTTTATTGGAAAAAATTTGCGATGATGGTAACTAATCTAATTGGAAATGCGATATTTGATATGGCAATACCGTGTTAATAGAATAACGGCGCTAGGTGTCGCTACAAGAACTTTTTTTTTATTTTATTTATTAATTTTAAATTATTGTCGAAGTTTAAGGTTGTAATAAATGAAAAATTTAATTCTCATTTTCTTTTTTGTTGAATCGTTAGCTTATATAGTCAAACTGAGGTGGCGTCCTGCAACTTTTTTAAAATTAGACCCCAGCCTAAAAACATTATCATGTTAAAAAAAATTAAAAAAGAAAAAAAAAGTGGCCGGATTTTTGATAAATTGACTTTTTTAAAAAATGGAAAATTTTAGAACGGGTTCTAAAAATTTTCCAAAAAAAAAAAAAATTTTAATCGATAGCCCATACAAAACTATATAAGAATGCAAATTTTTGACATTGTGGTGCATTCCGTTTTAATGTGATAAATATTTAATTAAGGCAACTTACCGCAAATTTTACCATTTTTCCAATATAAGCCCAGTTTTTGAAAATTTGAAAAACCAAAAACGCACTTTTCTTAGTTTCATATAGGGCTATCCAAACAACCTATTCAGAAATTTACGGGACACATGTTTTTCTGTAGCGGGACATTTGGTGTGGAATGCCTCATATGGGGCAAATATCTGAGAATTTGAGAACTTTATCTATAAAAAAAATGCTGTAGAATTTTTCTATAGAAAAAACGTCTCAGAATCTGAGATTTTTTTATTGAAACTGTCTCAAATCTTAATATTTTTCTATAGAAACAATATCTTATAGTGTGATAATTTTGAAACGACTCAGAATTTTAAAAATTTCTTATAGAAACATATCTCTGAATCAGGAAAACATTTTATAGGATCTGAGAAAATTTCTATTGAAAAATGTTTCGGAATCTGAGAAATTTTCTACACAAAAAATGTCTCAGATTCTGAAAATTTTTCTATAGAAAAAATGTATCAGAATCTTAGAATTTTTCTATAGAAAAAATTGCTCGGAATCTGAGAATTTTTCTACAGAAAAAATGTCTCAGAATCTAAGAATTTTCTATAGAAAAAAAGTCTCAGAATCTGAGAATTTTTCTACAGAAAAAACTTTTCGGATCTGAAAATTTTCTACAGAAAAAATTTCTCAGATCTGAAAATTTTTTTACTGAAAAACTGCGTCAGAATCTGAGAATTTTTTTATAAAAAACTCTGAATCTAAGAACTTTTCTATAGAACAGATGTATTAAAATCTAAGAATTTTTCTTTAAAAAAATGTCTCAGAATCTGAAAATTTTTTTATAGAAAACGTGCCTCAGAATTTATGAATTTTTTATAGAGAAAAAGTGACTAAAAATCTGAGAATTTTTCTATAGAAAAAATGTCTCAGAATCTGAGAATTTTTCTATAGAAAAAATGTCTCAGAATCTGAAAATTTTTCTATAGACAAAATGTCTCAGAATCTGAGACGTTTTCTGTTGACACAATGTCTCAGAATCTGAGAATTTTTCTATAGAAAAAGTGGTCTTAGAAAATTAAAATTTTTCTATAGAAAAAAATGTCTCAGAATCTGAGCATTTTTCTAAAGACAAAATGTCTAAAAATCTGAGAATTTTTCTTTAGAAAAATGTCTCAGAATCTAAGAATTTTTCTGTATAAGAAGTGCCTCAGAATCAGAATTTGCTATTGAAAAAGTGTCTCAGAGTCAGATAATTTTGAAACGACTCGGAATATTAAAAATTTCTTTTAAAAAATATGTCTCTGAATCAGAAAAACATTTTATAGGATCTGAGAAAATTTATATTAAAAAAATGTTTCGAAATCTGAGAAATTTTCTATAGAAAAAATGTCTCAGATTTTGAAAATTTTTCTATAGAAAAAATGTCTCAGATTCTGAAAATTTTTCTATAAAAAAATGTCTCAGAATCTGAGAATTTTTTTATAGAAAAAACGTTTCAGAATCTGAAAATTTTTCTATAGGAAAAATTTCTCAGAATCTGAGAATTTTTTTTATATAAAAAGTGCCTCAAAATCTGAAAATTTTTCTATAGAAAAAGTGTTCTTAGAATCGAGAATAGAAAAAGTGTTCTTAGTCTCTATAGAAAAAAATGTTCAGAATCTATAGACAAATTATCAGATTCTGAGACATTTTTTTATAGTATCTCAGAATCTGAGAATTATTCTATAGAAAAAATTTCTCAGAATCTGAGAATTTTCGTACAGAAAAAAATGTCTCAGAATCTACGAATGTTTCTGTAGAAAAAATGTTTCAGAATCTGAGAATTTTTCTATAGAAAAAATGTCTCAGAAGCTAAGAGTTTTTTAGTTGAAAAGATTTCTAAGAATCTGAGAATTTTTGTACAAAAAATGTCTCATAATCTTAGAGTTTTTCTTTAGAAAAAAATGTCTCAGAATCTAAAAAAAATTCTTTTTTATAGAAAAAATGTCTGAGAACCTTTGAAGTTTTCTATAGAAAAAATGTCTCAGAAACTTAGAATTTTTCTATGGAAAAAATGTGTCAGAATTTGACAATTTTTTTTTTGTAGAAAAAATTAGAAGATTAGAATCCTAAAATTTTTCTATAGAAAAAAATTTCTATAAATCTGAGGAACTTCTCTACAAAAATGTCTCAAAATCTGAGAATTTTTCAAAATCTAAAAAATTTTTTATAGAAAAAAGACTCAGGGTCTGAAAATATTTCTGTAGAAAAAATGTCTCAGAATCAAAGAATTTTTCTAAAGAAGAAATGTTTCAGAATCTGAAAAAATAAATTTTTTAGTAAAAAACGTTTCAGAATCTAAAAACTTTTCCAAACAACAAATGTCTCAGTATCTGAAAAATTTCGTTTTTATAGAAATAATGTCTCAGAATATAAAAAAATTTGCTGTACAAAAAAATGTCTCAGAATCTGAGAATTTTGCTGTAGAAAAAATTTATCAGAATCTAAGATTTTTTTTTATTAAAAAAATATCTAAGATTCTGAGAATTTTTTTATAAAAAAAATCTAAGAATTTTTTTATTAGAAAATTTTTTTTCAAAATCTAAAAATTTTTTTATAGAAAAAAAGTCTCAGAATCTGAGAATTTTTCTAAAGAAAAAATGTTTCAGATTCGGAAAAAAATTCTTTTTTATAGAAAAAAGTCTCAGTATCGTAGAATTTTTTTATAAAAAGAAATGTCTCAGAATCTGATAAGTTTTCTATAGAATTTTTCTATATAACAAATGAGCCAGAATCTGAGAATTTTTCTATAGAACAAATCTCTCAGAATCTGAGACTTTTCTGTAGAAGAAATATCTAAGAATCTTTGAATTTTTTTACAGAAACACTGTATCAGAATCTGCAAATTTTTTAATAGAAAAAATGCCTCAGAATCAGCTAATTTTTCTATAGAAAAAATTCCTCAGAATCTGAGAATTATTCTATAGAAAAAATTTCTCAGAATCTGAGAATTTTTCTATAAAAAAATGTCGCAGAATATGAGAATTCTTTTTTAAGAAAAAATATCGCAGAATCTGAGAATTTATCTATAGAAAAATATCCCAGAATCTGAGAATTTTTGTATAGAAAAAATTCCTCAGAACCTGCCAATTTTTCAATCGAGAAAATGCATCAGAATCAGCTAATTTTTCTATAGAAAAATTCCTCAGAATCTGAGAATTATTCTATAGAAAAAATTCCTCAGAATCTGAGAATTTTTCTATAGAATAAATATCTGATCATTTTTTAGAAAAATGTCTCTTTGCCGATATATCGCAGAATCTGAGAATTTATCTATAGAAAAATAGCCCAGAATCTGAGAATTTTTTTATATAAAAAAAAATTCTTAGATTTTTTTATAAAAAAAAATTCTCATAATCTAAAAATTTTTATGTAGAAGAAGTGTCTAAGAATCTGTGAATTTTTCTAAAGAAAAAATTATGGAGAATTTATAGAAAAAATGGTTTAGAATCTGAAAATTTTTCTATAGAAAATTTGGCTCAGAAACTCAAAATATTTCTAGAGAAAAAATGTATCTATAGAAAAATGTCTCAGAAACTGAGAATTTTTCTATACAAAATCTTTCAGAATCTGAATATTTTTCTATAGAAAAAATGCCTGAGAATCTGATAATTTTTCTATAGAAAAAATGTCTCAGAATATGAAAATTTTTCTCTAGAATAAATATCTGATCATTTTTTTTAGAAAAATGTCTCTTTGTCTATGTATCTATAGGAAACGTTTTTTAAATAGATAGCAAAAATGATCGATAGAAAAAATTATCGCGAAAATTTAAAATTTTTTATACCACAAATAGAATTTTAGATTTTTTTTTTATTAGCAAAATATTTTAGAGAAAAAATTTCTTAGAACCTGAAAATGGTTGAAAAATGAAAATATCTTAGAATCTGAACATTTTTCTTCAGGGAAAATATGTTAGGGTCGATAATTTGTCTATTAGAAAACCGTTTCTAAATCCTATTAAGAAACTAAATGAACTTTTTATAAATACAGTTCTATCTCGTTGAGTTCAGTTTATTTATACTCCTCTGTGTTTCAAGTCCTTCAATATTTTGTGGTGCTGACAACAAATTATTCTTTTAAATAATAATAATAAAAAAAAGTCTCAAGTGGGAGACAAGCAAATGCAATTTTAACTCTTTATTTACAGTCAACTGGTTTTTTATATTTTTCTTCCTCTTTTTGTTTATTTCAGTTAAACAATGCAATAGAAAGAAAATGTCATTCCAGAAATTGTTTCAGGTAAAATGAATATAAATGGAGATTGTGAGAGTTAAAAAAAACAATCTTTGACAATAAAAATATTCTAAGGCTGGATTACTCAATGCTCTGTTATAAAATAACTCTCCGTTAAATTTAACTTTTTCAAAAGGCTCCGTTAAATCGGCAGTTAGCAGCTAACTTTTCATTGAGTAATCCGCCCTAAGAAATATAAAATTTGCGATTCTTAAGCATTTTGCAATTTTTGAGAAGAAATTCCAACCAACTACGAAAATTAATTTAACACCATTTCGTTAACTATTGAATTTTTTGTGACAATTAATGTAATACTCACCATATCATTCATTTTAATCAATGGAAAAACCCCCAAAATCACTCGACCTTGACAGACTCTAGTAGCTAAAAATAAAAGCCAAAAATTGATTTTGTTGGTAATTATTTTTCGGTACCTAATTAGCTATAAATATCTTCAATTTCTAAGACCATAACCATATTGAAAATGAAAATCAATCAAAGAAAAACAAATTCATTTTTGACCTCACCATCTTTGATTGGTATAAAAAGGAGCACAAATGTTCTACTTTACTAAACTAACCCTAAGGTAAAAATAAAGACCTTCAGCTTTGATGGTTCCTGAAATATGGCGCCTCAAAAAGTGATCAAATCGGTAAAAAAAATTGCTGAAGTGGTCAAGTAACTTACAAGCTGGACGCCACCTCAGTTTGACTATATAAGCTACAATAAACGAAAGAGAAAACAAGAATTACTATTTTAATTTTCTTAAAACCAAAAATTTTAATAACTTGGGTTTGTAACTTGAATTAAAATTCACCTCGTGGTGAATAAAACAGCTTTTCACCACATGGTGAATAAAAAGAACCATAATTATTTTTCAACAAAAATTTTTTTTTTTTTCATCAAATTTTTTTTTATCAATTTTTTTTTTTTTTTCATCAATTTTTTGTTTTCATAATTTTTTTTTATCAAACTTTTTTTTCAACAAATTCTTTTTTTCATAAATTTTTTTTTTTACCATACTTTTTTTCATATTTTTTTCTTATTTTTCGTCAAATTTTTTTTTTCATGAAATTTTTTTTTTTCATCATCAAAAAAATTTTTCTTTAATTTTTTTTCATAAATTTTTTTTATCATCAAACTTTTTTTTCATCATTTTTTTCATATTTTTTTTTTAACTTTTTTTTCAAAAATTTTTTTTTTATCAATTTTTTTTTTCATCAATTTTTTTTTCATCAAATTTTTTTTTCATCAATTTTTTTTTCATATTTTTTTTTTTTTTTTCATCAATTTTTTTTTATTAATTTTTTTTTTCATAAATTTTCTTTTATCATATTTTTTCGTCAATTTTTTTTTCATCAGATTTTTTTATCAAATTTTTTATTATCAATTTTATTCTCACCAAAAAATTTTTTTGTTTTTTCATCAAAATTTTTTTTCACCAAAATTTTTTTTTACCAAAACTACTTTTTCACCAAGTCTAAGCTTTTCGCATAAAAATTTTCCGTTTGTTTATCAAATGTACATAAAACAAGTGAGAGTGTTATATTCTTTGGTGCCGAATCTTTTATACTCTCCAAAATTTAAAAACACTTTTTTGCACTCACTTACGAAATGTACACTCAAAAACAAAAACTGTAATACTACCAAAAAAAAGCTTGTAAATCTACAAGAAAATTTGCTGATTTTGAACCCACAATTTTTTTGCTAAAGTTAGCAAAAATGTTTTGCCAATAATTAGTTAACTGATTTTTTTTTTGAACTTTGTTCATACACATTTGAGGACCCCATTGGGTTCGGACCCAATAGGTCCAGACCCCGATGGGCCTAGACCTAGTTGGGTTCCTTAAAAATCGTCATAGTTTTTGATCCAAAATTTGTGTCCGTTTCGCTCTACCTTGCTTAGTTTTTGAGATACGAGATTTTAGGGGATCACTGGGGTCTTGAGAATTAAAAAACTCGATAACTTCAAAAATATTACTCGGAGAGCTTTTGAGCGTCTTGTTCTACATGTTGAGAGCTACAAAAATGCTTTTGGACTTTTTGTTGTGTCGGCAATATTTACCGAGATATGAGCATTTTAAAATTTTCGGGAATTCTAACTTTTTTGGATCCAAAGTTAGGTTCCATTAGGGTCCACACATGTGAAGAAGACCCGCGATAGTATGGGGATTCTAAGAACCAAAAAAGCCATCCGAGATAGCGCCATTTTAAGTTTTCTGAAAATAAAAAAAAAATTTACCATTTATTTTTGATAATGTTAGCAAAAAATCTTGTAAAAATGTTGTCAACTCAATTTCGAATTTAGCAAAAGAAATTAGTTCAAAGTTTGTTAAAAATTGCTAATATGCTAAATGAAGTTTACAATAATTTTTTGCTAACATGCTAATCTCAACTAAAAATTTGCTAAAAGTTAGCTAACTAGCATTAGCAAAAAAAAAATTAGTAAATCTACTAACGTTTTTTTTTTGAGTGTACAGCTCTCTTGGTTTTTTAATGGGGTCCTCGACTGATATTTCAAATCGTTTTGGATGGAATAGCAAAGTAATATAACATTATTTTTTCTAAAAAAAACATTATTATGATTTAATGTTTTGGTCAAGAGTACAAAATTCGCAGGCATTTTTTTTGGGGGGGGGGGGGAGGGGTTTCGGGGATGGGAGGCAACCTTTCTGGATTCAACTGCACGACTTTGAAATTTTTCTGACATAAAAATGTTTTTTTTGCCAAGCAAAAGTTAAAAAATCCTATACAAAATTACGTTTTTTCAGAAATTGGTTTAGTTTTCAAAGGGGGCACTTTTTCCCCCCTGATCCGATTTTGCCTACGTTCGAACTTAACCAGCCCAATATCATAAGACACATTCGTACCAAACTTTAGGGTTCTATCTCTTTTATTTTGGACTGTATCGTGTCTCCACAGACGGACAGATGGACGGACATCGCTAGAATGTCTAAGAATCGATCACTGATCAATAATATATATGGGGGTTTTCGTGTCAACTGACACAACTTTTGAAACCGATATCTTCCAATCGGAGTGAAATTCGCACCAAGGTTAGTCCTATTGGATAGTAGTTCAGAAACAATTTTTCAACGAGATCGGTCAAGGACTCTCTGAGTTAGAGGGGGTCGAAATATTGACATTTTGGCATATAATGTAACTTCTTAGCTATTGTTTCTAGCAAAATGTGTTCCAAATAGTTTAGATAGCTATTTCTTCAGTCTTTCGAAAAAAAGTTATAAAAGAAATAAAAAAAAATTTTTTGATTTTTTTTTTTCTTACAAATCCAAAACTTTTTTGACTTTTTCCTCAAATTGGGCCTTTTTTTTTTGATTCAAAAGAAAGCTTAGGTTATTTCCTTTAAGAGATATGGGGTCGCTTAGTGGGATGCGAGTGGGATATCTAGAAATTTTTTATTTTTTAACTTTGGAACACAAAAAAAGGTTCTTCAATTTGCACTATTAGTCGTGGGATAGCTCACCAGTTTCTGATTTCGATCCGGGACACCCTCTAATTTTGATAGGTTCGAAAAAGAAAGCATAAGCCACAAAATAAGGGCGGTGGGGTGGGGTCATATGTAGGGTTTCTATTCGGGAAAAATTTCCCGGGAATTCCCGGGAAATATTTTTCTTAAAATCCCGGGATTTTTTCTTCGGGAAATTTCGGGAATTCGTCGCTAATTTTTTAATTAAAATATATTTAATTTACACATTTTTAACACAATCTTAAATAATTTGATAAAAATGACATTAAAACTTTGAAAGAATTAAAATGTTTTAGCTTGCCCCCTTAAACGATGGGGACTTAGGACCCTTTTACGGGAAAAATAACAAAAAAATGCTTGGACTAAAAACCAGTTGGCTACCAGCAGCTAAAGATTGCAATCTTAGTGCATTTTGAAAAAACTTTTTTTTTTGTTGTTCAAAAATTTGACGCCAAAAGTTGCGCAATGCAGAGTATATTTGAGGAAAAATATTAATAAAATTTCCATGGGGTAATTTTGGTACAGCGTTGCATCTCAAAAATCAAAAGGTGTACTTAATTTTTACTTTTTCTTTCTTTTAAGCTAAATTAGTCTCAAAATCTGCTTTGACACAGTTTTAACGAATGTGATCTTTTTTGCGCAGGTTTTGAGACCAATTTAGCTTAAAAGAAAAAATAAAAAAAATTTTAAGTCACACTTTTCATCTTTAAGATGCAACGCTGCACCAAAATTACTCCATGGAAATTTTATTAATATTTTTTCAGGAATGTACTCTATATTGCGCAACTTTTGGCATACATTTTTTAAAAAACAAAAAAAAATTTTTTTTTTCAAAATGCACTAAGATTGCAATCTTTAGCCGCTGGTAGCCAACTGGTTTTTTGTCCAAAACTTTTTTTGTTATTTTTCCCGTAAAAGGGTCCTAAATCCCCATCTTTTGAGAGGGCAAGCATTTTCAAATTCGAAAAAGAACCGAATTCGGGACGCGCTATTACATATTATTTAGGCCTAATAATTATTTGTCTTTAATCGATTGCGTGACAAAATACGGAATAAAACTAAATTTCACTTCAAATGTTGGTTGCAAATTGGCAAAAGTTTTCTTAATCAAAAATTCCAATGATTTCTTCTTTACGAAATTTAGTATTTCATAATCAGAACAACAATCTTTATAGTGCTTAAACAAAAATATCGATATTTTTAAAAAATATATAACAAACCTGGTTTTCAGCTTAAAATTTCATATATGAAGTAAAAGCTTGATATCTATCGGCCGTGAAAAAAAAAATTGTAACGAACCTTGGCCGCCGCGAGTTCTATCCCAGCAACCAGTGAAAATACGTCGTTACAATGGCGATATAGCACATTGGTGTTCTCATTTTGGCCGGAATGCATTAAACCAATTAATTTTAATAATTCGAAAGTTTAATTAAATATATCTTCAAAATATAATTTTCTTAAGTCAAAATTAGAAAAAAGTTATTAAAACCATTTAAAGCAAAATCGGGTATTTCCGAATTGTGAACAATTTTGCATGGAGTGGAAATACGTCAATGCAATTACTAAAACTATGATAAGGTACAATACTTCTACAAAAAATAGATTTTATGAACTTTCTACGTAAATTTTAGAGGTTAGTAAAACTATTTTACAAAAGAATTCATTTAATTTGGTTTTAAATTGGAAAATACAACCATAATTTGTAATATAACAATTTTTATATGGTAAAGTTCAAAATTTGTTTTAATTAAAAAATTCCCGGGAATTCCCGGGAATACGATTTTTTTAAAACGATTTCCCGGGAATTGAAAAAGTCCGGGAATTTAGAAACCCTAGTCATATGGCTCCTCGTCGGGGTCAAAATTGGGCGTAAAGAGGTAAAAATCCTCAAAAAGCCCCACAACTGCCCCAAAACTGCCCATGGAGGGGTGCAATGAGAGACCGACCTCCATTAATTTTCATCCTCCAACATTTTTCTTGAACATACCTAATCCCTATTTCCACTTCCTAAAATTATTTTAAATGAAACAATTATTTTAAATTAAACAAATTTGTGCGTTAGTTTTAATTATATTAATTTATTTATTTATTCATTTTCAATTAAACATTTCATCTGAATTCAATTTAAGAACTGACTTTAATTTTAAAATGAAAGCTCTTTTATACTTCTTAAAAATAGGAGTTAAACTGGTTTAATATAATCTTAGAATAAGTGATAATTAATAATAATAAAAAGTAATAACAAATAAATATTATGAAAATAAGTAAGTAATAATGATAAATACAAATGAGAGATAAATTAAATATTAAAAGTATCGTTAAATAAAAATAATCAAATAAGTAATAAGAAGTAATATGAGTATGATAATGTGAGAGAAGATTGGGGAGAGAGGAGAGGAACTAGCATATATATCTACAATATATAACTCTAAGGGGGCTCCAATACAAACCATTTTTAAAAAATGTGTTCCTAACGTTATAACTTACGCTAAAGGTTCTTCCATAGACTCAATAAAGAAATAATAATAAAAAATTGCCCCTAGTGGTGCCAAATGTATGACCGACCTCCATTATTTTATTAATTCCAACATTTTTTGCAAACATACCTACAATGTATCTTTAAACCTTAGGGTGGTCCCATACATTTTTTATTTTTTTTAATTTGTTTTATTAAACCAGCTCCTATCGCCCCTACCATGCCTCCTAGAGAGGTAAAAATTACGACCAACCCCCATTATTTTTTAGTTACCAACATTTTGTCCGAACAGGGGCAATTCTATGGCAGTTGTGGGGCTTTTTAAGGATTTTTACCTCTTTACGCTCAACTTTGACCCCGATGAGGGGCCATATGGCCCCACCCCACCGCCCTTATTTTTTGGCTCATGCTTTCTTTTTTGAACACATAAAAATTAGAGGGTATCCTAGATCGAAATCGAAAACTGGTGAGCTATCCCACGCCTAATAGTGCAAATTGAAGAACAGTTTTTTGTGTTCCAAAGTTAAAAAAAAATTGTCATAGATATCCCACTCGCATCCCACTAAGCGACACCATAGCTCTTAAAGGAAAATACCTGAGCTTTCTTTTGAGTCAAAAAAAAAGGACCCGATTTGAGGAAAAAGTCAAAAAAGTTTTGGATTTAAAAAAAAAAATTCAAAATTTTTTTTCGAAAGACTGAAGAAATAGCTAACTGAACTCTTTTGGACACATTTTGCTAAAAGCAATATGTAAGAAGTTACATGGATGAGAATAAACACCTATTTGGCCAAAATGTAAAATTTCGACATTTTTCCTCTAAGTCAGAGAGTCCTTGACCGATCTCGTTAAAAAATTGTGTCTGAACTACTATCCAATAGGACTAACCTTAGAGCAAATTTCATCCCGATCAGAAGATATCGGTTTCAAAAGTTGTGTCAGTTGACACGAAAACCCTCAATATACCCTAGTGTGTAGGATATAAAAATATGTTACAGTTAATTAAAGAAAACGTATGTCCCTTTAATATTGCATTCCATTTTCAATTTTTAAACGACTGTTCTAGAACTATATGATAGAAATGGTTGTTAAAAAACTTCTTTCATTAGCCACATTTACAAAACTATTAGTGAAACCTCTTATTTGTATGCCTCTAACCACAGGGGGTATACGCACTTTGACATTTCGTGTGTAACGCATCGAAATATCAGTCTGGTTCCCCATAAAGTACATATTTTATTGATCAGTGGTCGATTCTAAGACATTTTTTCAATGTCCGTCCGTCTGTCTGTGTGTCCGTCCGTCTGTCCGTCCAACTGTCCGCTGTAGAGGACAAGATACAATCTAAAATAAAAAAAAACTAGGCTTCTGTTAAATTAAAAAATCGGACTAAGGGGGAAAAAATTTTACACTTAGAGAAATGAACCAACCTCAGAAAAACGTCATTTTTTGCAGTTTTTTTTTAAGTTTTGCTAAGCAAATTCAACATTTTTGTGGCAGAAGGAATTCAAAATCCTGCTTGTGGACCCAACGGATAAAGAGAATAGAAAATAAAAAAACTGTCTCACCCGCCCCCTTTTGTGGGCGTGGATATAAAAAAACGTATTTAAATAATAATTGCAAGAATCGTAATAAATAAATTTGATAACATATATTATAAAGGGGAAGGTGTCCCCCAACGTCTCCCACCAACCCCCTCCCAATACAAATGACCCTGGACATTTTTTTTTTTATTTTTACATCTTGGAGGATACAAAAGATTCGGTACAGCCGAATTTAACAATCTCACTCGTTTTTATTCATTTTGTTGTTTATTAAACAAGAAGACAGTAAAAGGAAACAGCAAATTGGAAAGTATGTCATCACTTTTGCAAAGTGCAACATTTCATACTTAAAAAATATATAAAATTATTTTTTTTTCTTTTGCTCTTATTATCCCCTTCATTTGTTATTTGATACCAAAAATGTAATATTGTTTGAGTTTCTTTAAAAAGGGTTCGTTTTAGTTTAAAATTTTTTTTTTATTTTTAAAATTAACAAAAAATAGTTAATGCAATAAGTTTTATTATAAAGCAAGGTCTTTTTAAGGTTAACCAGAATTTTTTATGAAATTTAAAAAATGTCTTCGAATTTTTAATCTTGGCCAAACCATTATATCACGATAGTGTTTTGCTGAAGATTTGGGTGTTCAATCGGAGAGTAAGCTATCGAATACTTTCCTCGTAAGTAGAAGGTATAAAAAAATGTCATGATGTTTTCGTCCCAAAGCGGACGATGTAAGTAAACTCTCATATTGTTATATTTGTAGCCGTAAGACTTAACGGATTCCTTGTAATTTTACTAGGTAAAAAGACGTTTTTTATACCTTCCAACAACAGTATGGGGGTATACTCACTTTGTCATTCCGTGTGTAACGCATCGAAATATCGGTCTACGACCTCATAAAGTATATATGGGGCATTCCATGTCAAATCGGACACTTTGGACATTTTTTTTTTTAGATTTTCCAAATTTGTTTACAGTTTTTAGTACTCTTCGAAAACTCCTTCGTGGTAAATTTTCAGATTTTTTTGATGACCCGTTCAAAAGATATCGAATTTTTAAAAATTGGTAGTTTGTTCCTTTACTCAAACTTCTTTTACGCATAACTTCTCCAATAATGGTCCAAATATCAAATATTTTTTTCAAAATTTTTGTTTTTTTACGTATTTAAAAAAAAAAAAAAAAAAATCTTAAAAGCGCTCAAGTTTGCGATTTTAAAGTTTTAAAATTTAAATCTCATTTTTGAAAATGTTTGTACTCTTCGATTTTTTAGGAGGATCGTGGGATAACAATTATTACTTTTTTTTAAATTTTTTTAAAAAAAAATTTATTGTAATTTTCTAATCTTAGCATATTTGGAAAATTTTGGAATTTTGCTACAAAAAAATGTTTTCATTACAATGGACCGAGAATGTATGATATTTTTAATATTTTTTTTTTTTAAATACTTCCTTAACTTTCCCTTATAAAAAATTTTATTTTTTAAATTATACCAAAATCATGTGTATAAAAAGACATGTTTTTAAACCGTTATACATATGTTCAAAAGTACTAAACGTACACACAGTGGGTCCATTATTAGAAAGACATTATTTTGTAGTAAAAATTGTAAACTTTTCGAAAATATTGCGATCATTAAATGCAAAAAAAAAACAAAAATACCTCTCTAATGTACATAAAAACAATGCGATACGATTAGTACTTTTGAAAATATAACGGTTTAAAAACATGTCATTTTACAGGATTTTGGTGTAATTTAAAAAATAAAAATTTTAATAAGGAAAACTTAAAGAAGTATTTTAAAAAAAAAAAACATTTAAAATATCATACATGATCGGTCCATTGTAATGAAAACATTTTTTTTTACCAAAAATCCTAAATTTTCCAAATATGCTAATTAAAAAAAAATTAAATGGGGCAAAAGTTTAGCAAAATGATGAAGTTTGAAATTGGCTTCATAGAGTATCTGTATGAAAAAAATAACAAAAATCGGAAGACCCTTAGTCAAAAAATGCCTAAAATTACGAAATGTCTGGTGGAGTGGACGATATACTTTATGGGGTCCTAGACCGATATTTCTATGCGTTACACATGGAATGACAAAGTGATAACACAAAGTGGAGGGTATAATAAGAGATTTTCTTTACTGTGATAAAAAAAGTTTACTTACAATTAGTTTATTTACTTATGAGTAGGGATGAGATTTCCATGCAAATGCATGTTTATTGTCGATAGTCTAAAAACGATATCGACCAATTATCTTTCCGAATCAAGAAATTTGCGTTAAAATGGCATCGATTTGCTTTTGCATTTTTTTGCATATTTCGTTGAAAATGCATATTTTTGCATATTTTGGTTTTAAATGCATATTTTGTGCATATTTAGCAAAATAGATTAGCAAAAAATCAAACTGAAATTTATTTGTTTCAAAAATATTTTAAATTTTAACAATTTATTTTGGAAATAAGAAAAATTATTTTTTTTCTTTAAATTTTACTAAAATAATTATGAAAAATCTAATTTTAAAGAAATCAACGAACTTTTTTTTGCAACAGTTACTTAAATATATTTGCTAAAAGTTGTATTTGCAATTTTTTAGAATAAATTTTAAAATACATTCTTGTATTGCTCTGAAATCTATATTTTTTCTACCGAATCCCCAAAAATTTACAAATTTTGATGGAATGAATAAAAAAAGTTTGTGAGTCAAAAAATTATTTTTTCGCTTTTTCGATAGCTCGGACTATGGTTTATAAGGCAAAACATAAAACCACCCTAACTTTTCCAAATTCAAATATCAAAAAACAATAAATTCGTTTTTATATATTTTATTTAAAATAAAAAAGGCTAATGAAGGCTTAAATCAAACGTGTTAAAATTAAATAAAAAAAGCTAAAAAAAATAAAAAAATTAAAAAAAAATGTAACCAAAAACATTTCTTTCTATAGAAAAATTCTCAGATTCTGAGACATTTTTTTCTATAGAAAAATTTTCAGATACTGGGATATTTTTTCCATAGAAAAATTCTCAGATTCCGAGACATTTTTTCTATAGAAAACAGATTCTGAGACATTTTTTCTATAGAAAAATTCTCAGATTTTGAGACATTTTTTATACAGAAAATTCTCAGATTCTGAGACATTTTTTCTATAGAAAAATTCTTAGATTCTGAGACATTTTTTCTATAGAATCTAAAACATTTTTTCTATAGAAAAAGTCTCAGATTCTGAAACATTTTTCTATAGAAAAATTCTCAGATTCTGAGACATATTTTCTATAGAAAAATTCTCAGATTCTGAGACATTTTCTCTTTAGAAAAATTCTCAGATTCTGAGACATTTTTTCTATAGAAAAATTCTCAGATTCTGAGACATTTTTTCTAAAGAAAAATTCTCAGATTCTGAGACATTTTTTCTATAGAAAAATTCTCAGATTCTGAGACATTTTTTCTATAGAAAATTCTTAGATTCTGACATTTTTTCTATAGAAAAATTCTCAGATTTTCAGACATTTCCTCTATAGAAAAATTCTCGGATTCTGAGACATTTTCTCTATAGAAAAATTCTCAGATTCTGAAAGATTTCTGAAAGAAATTTTTTTCTATAGAAAAATTTTCAGTTCCTGAGACATGTTTTTTTATAGAAAAATTGTCAGATTCTGAGACATTTTTTCTATAGAAAAATTCTCAGATTCTGAGACATTTTCTCTATAGAAAAATTCTCAGATTCTGGACATTTCCTCTATAGAAAAATTCTCGGCAAGTTTCAAACTAACTACATCTATCCTACTCTCCTAACTGTCTGAGAAATTTCATTTGAAATAACCAGACTTTACCCCCTATTACTACTTCAGTCCATCGTCCTTTATGTTCCAATCCTATGTATATACGCACCAATATTCCCGGTTGTAGGGTGTTCGAACCTTACTACTATAATGAGTGTAGGGTATTTGTGTACATAATGAGTGTAGGGTATTTGTGTACATAGACCAAAACCAACACTGTGTAATACCAAATTGTGCATGAGGATTTCCGATATCCTCCCACCTTACCGCCCTATCAGAAAGATTTAAAAAATTAAAAAAGAACCGAAACCTTACCTCCACCTATTGGAGTGGTTATGCCGTGAAGGCTCCTATTCGGCAGTTTCCTGGAGCGCTTTCGTCCCTTGCCTTGGGGGACTCCTCAGCAGGTATTTCCATACACATTATCAACTCCGTGGAGTCAAGAAAGGTGTAGTCCTTCAACCACGCCTTGAAATATCCCTGCCTATCCAAAAATGTTGTAGGTGTAATTGTCCCGGTATGATTGGGTCCCTATATCCCAAGCTATGTGGTACCGTCGCCCTCCATCCATCGCGAGTAAAATCAAAACAACTTACCCTGCTCACCCAAAATCGGGGAATCCAACCACGAGAATTATGGTAGGACATATCACCGACGAGAATTATGGTAGGACACACCACCATAAACATCCACCAGTCCCTCATTGCCGCGAAATCGCACACAAAACTCGACATTCAAAAACCAACAAATTGAAATTTTTAGAAATATCAAATTTGAAAAATAAACAAATTGAATTTTAAAAATAACAAATTTGAAATTTCAACAACATTGACAAAACCGGTGTGTGAGAAGTTGAAATTTGTCAGTTTGGAAAATTTTAAATTTGTTATTATTTGTTATTATTTTTGGAGCGTTAATTTATCATTGATTTAAATTCGGGATATTGTTTCAACGGGATTCGAGTGCGCGTCTTCGTATTGTCAGAATTGAACGGTACGTGGTGCGGATTATGGCAAGTTTTCGGGAGGTCGAATGTTTCAGGGTAAGTTTGTATGTTTTATATGCGGAATTATTGTTTGCGAGGATTAAGTATTTAGTATGTGCGATAATAGGTAATGTAGGTATACGGTTGTAAATGAGTGGAAGTATTTGGCTTTATAGGTTGTTAGGGTTGGGTGCGTAGTCTTTTTCTTCTAATGGTGTTACAAGGTAACCCCATGCAGGGGTTCTACGGAACCGGGTAGTGGATGTAGAAATCCTACTGATGATTCCCTTCGGCAGGGGATGAAAGCGCTATAGGAAGCCCAAGTGCCTTCATGGCAATTTTTTGTATTTGAATGGGGTTTGGGAATTTATGCAGAGTTATTTATTTGAGGAGGGTTATTATTTTTAGGTATATTGGATAATTTTAGATTAATATTGGGATTTTGGGAATTTTTTAAGTTTGAGTAGATATAGAGTATTTTGTAGATTTATATCGGGACATTTTGATATTTTGATTTAATATGAATTTTGATGATGATGATGATATGGTAAGTTTGAAGTTTGATAATTTTTCGCGGGGGGGGGGGTTATTTTGGAACAAAGGGGACATTGTACTGAATAGTAATAGGGGGTAAGGTCTGGTTATTTCAAATGAAATTTCTCAGACAGTTAGGAGAGTAGGATAGAAGTAGTTAGCTTAAAACCTACTGTAAAACCTACTGTGAAGAAAGTATCAGTCAATGTTCGGGGGATATTTTATCAATTGGAGAAGAAATATTTTGTCGAACCTGGAAATATTTACCAATTGTGAAATGTTTTTCGAGTTGAAGATATGTATTGGCATATGTCAATAATCGCGGGATATTTTATCAATTGAGAAGGGGATATTTTATCGAATTTTGAAAATATTCATCAATTGAGAAATATTTTTCGAGTTGAGGATGTCTGTTAATTTATAAAGATTTCGATTTTGTTGATACTTATATATCAATAATTGGTGGATATTTTATCAACTGAGAAAGAAATATTTTATCAAACCTGAAAATATTTATTAATTGAGAAATATTTTTCGATTTGAGGATATGTGTGAATATGTCTATACTCGAGAGATGTTTTATCAATTGAGAAAAAGTATTTTGTGGAACCTGAAAATACTTATCAGTTGGGAAATGTTTGTCGATTAGAGGATATTTTAGAATGTACAACAATGAACACTAGAGTACGGGTTGTTTGTTAGTATACATCAGAATCGTATCGTTGTTGGGGAAAGCGTTTTAAGTAAACTTAATTTTGTTCGTGGGGTATATCCGCTTAGGTGGGTCGCTGGGTGTATACGTTTGTTGGTTGCTTTCCATAAGTTTGATGGGATATATCAGGTAGAAGTTTGATTTGTTTTAATCACCCGGTGTGTGGGAATTGAAAATTTGTCAGTTTGGAAGATTTTAAATTGGTTGTTATTTGTTATTATTTTTGGAAATTTGTCAGTTTGGAAAATTTTGAATTGGTTGTTATTTGTTATTATTTTTGGAGCGTAAATTTATCATTGGTTTAAATTCGGGATATTGTGTCAACGGGATTTGAGTGCGCGTGTTCGTATTGTCGAAAGTGAACGGTGCGCGGTGCGGTTAGTGGTTTATGGCAAGTTTTCGGGGGTTCAATTGTTTCAGGGTAAGTTTGTACATATGTTTTATATGCGGAATTTATATGCGGAATTATTATTGGCGTGGATTGAGTATGTAGTATATGCAATAATAGGTAATGTAGGTATGCGGTTGTGAATAAGTGGATCTATAGGTTTGTTAGGGTTGGTAGCGTAGTATTTTTCTTCTAATGGTGTTACAAGGTAACCCCATGCAGGGGTTCTACGGAACCGAGTAGTGGATGTAGAAATCCTACTGAAGATTCCCTTCGGCAGGGGATGAAAGCGCTATAGGAAGCCCAAGTGCCTTCACGGCAATTTTTTGTATTTGAATGGGGGTTGAGAATTTATGCGGGGATTGGTATTTGAAATTTTTTAAGTTTTAGTAGATGTAGACTTTTTTGTGGATTTATATCGGAACATTTTGATATTTTGATTTAGGAAATTTGTTTTGGGTTTTAGTAGATATAGACTATTTTGTGGATTTGTATCGGGACATTTTGATATTTTGATTTGAAATAATTTTTGATAGTGATGATATGGTAAGTTTGAAGTTTGATCATTTTTCGCGGGGGGGGGGGGGGGGTCATTTAGGAACAAAAGGGGACATTGTACTGAATAGTAATAGGGGGTAAGGTCTGGTTATTTCAAATGAAATTTCTCAGACAGTTAGGAGAGTAGGATAGAAGTAGTTAGTTTAAAACCTTCTGAAAAATGTATATTTAAAGTGAAAGTGTTTATTATCTTATAAACATGTTTCACAACACACACTGTACTATACTTTGTGTTTAATTCCTTACAAATAAATGTGTAACTATTTTGTTCATACACTACGTGTTTAAATTTGCGTATTTTCTGTAAATATACATGAAAATTTATTAATTTAATAATAGTAAAGTTACATGCATTTTTTAGAGTGTATGTTTTATAAGATCAAAAAACAAAAATAACTAAGTTTTTTTAAGTTGATAAAAAAAATTATTTTAAAAAAACTTAAAATTGGATTATTTTTTTTATTTATTTTATTTACTGTAAATAAATTTAAAAATACATCAAAATTTTCGAGTTTTTTATATAAAGGGATTTATTGTATTGTATACTATAAATTTATAGTAAATAATTCGATAAAATAAGTATACAATGGGCCATTTCGCTTTAAAACCAGTATTTGATTTCCGTTGGTATCCCAAATCAAAACCAAAATTTTTTTTGAGATACATAAAAATGCAACTTGGAAACCAGTTTTCATCCTTCTATTTCCAGATGGTGTTGAGTAATCAATTTTTCAAAATTACGATTTTCTAAAAAAAATAAAAAATTTAAATTTTTAATTAATTTTGACAATTAAAAAATATAGATACTATTTTAAAAAAGGTTGGACAACGTTTTGTTGGTATTTAAATGTAGTTTTAGAAAAAAAAAAATATGAAAAAAATATTCGATGTAATTATCATTTATTTTGTGACATTTAAAAATTAAAATCAACTTTTTGAAAAAGTCCGAAACCTTAGATTTTTTTGTAAAAAACTATAAAAATGCTACTCTAAATTATGGAACTTTTAAGCCATAATTCGAGATGTGATCACAATTCTGGCACCATGAAAAATGACCCCAATGCAAAATGGCCCCAAAACGAAAATGAAAAATGACCCCAAATTTTTATATGGATTACAACAACACGAAAATTTGGGGTAATTTTTCCTAGTTTTTTGGGGTAATTTTTCCTTTAAATTTTGGGGCCATTTTTCATTTTTATATGACCCCAAAATTAATAGGGCCATTTTTCATTTTTTGATTTGGGGTTATTTTGCAGAATGAATAATGGCCCCAAATTTAATAAAAATAATAAAATTTTTGCATATAATCCCCGTCGTATTTAAATTAAGACTTTTAACAATTGGCATGCATTTATTAATATGTGTACAAAATCTGTGTGAATTTTTTTTTTTTTGCTTTAAAGTTTTTCTGCGTAGCCGGCATTAGGTCGGACTTAAGGATAACAAACATTAAACTCACCCTCTCCGCAAAATAAAGTTTTTTTGGGCAGCAGTACTTCATGTTTTAATATTTAAATACAACAAAACAAAAATCTGAAGTGACAAAACAAAAATTAGGAAGTGGTTGCTTACGCTTTACGTCAGCACACATGTACTCTGAGGTCCGTTGGTCTTCCGTAATATAAAAACCTACTTAAATTTTATTTCCGAGTTACTTAAGTTAATTATTTTTTTTTTTTAACTTTAAAAGCATATTGATGTGAAGAAAGTGCCGCAGGCGAAAAATTTTTACAAGAGATTTTAACAAAAAATTAAAAAAAAATCGCGCGATTTTTTTTTAATTTTTTGTTAAAATCTCTTGTAAAAATTTTTCGCCTGCGGCACTTTCTTCACATCAATATGCTTTCAAAGTTTTTCAAAAGAAATATGTATTATTGCTATTGCCATTATACAGAATCCTAGAAACGATAAGTCATCAAAGAATATATTTGATTCCAACTTCTTCGAGTGGGTTAATAAAGTAGAATATATTTTTTACCTTTGTTAAATTCACTTAATTATATGGAAGTACTTACACGGGTGCTTTAAAGATATGAATAATCATGAGAACTATAATGGGTGCCAAAATCAAATCATGCCGAAAATCCAATGATGTAAATCCACCATAAGCAGCAGCCCGAAAGCGTTAATAATATCTTTCATGTCGTTAATACAACTCAAAAGTTTTAAATAAAAAATAATAATTTCATTGGGAGTTATTTTAAATTTATAATTATTAATTACAATTTATAATTATTGACTGAAATTAAATGAAATTGACTGAATGAAAATTTTATTTATAATGGTTTGGGAAAAATACATATTTTTTTTTTGGGGTCATTTTTCATTTTGCAATTTGGGGCCCTTTTTCATTTTCAGAAAAATGGTTCTAATTTTTTGGGGCATTTTTTCACACAGAATTGGGGCCATATTTCATTTTTCAAAGTGGGGTGAAATTTCATTTTCAAAAAGACCCCAAAACTGGGGCCATTTTTCATTTTTGGCGTTGGGGTCATTTTGCATTGGGGCCATTTTTCAGGGTGCCCACAATTCTTTCTATTTTTTTTTTTTTTAATTTTAAAAATTGCACCTTTAATTTTTTGGCTCTGATTTATTTTATATGGTGCTACAAAAAAAAATAAATTGGTACATATTGACCCTAACTTACCCTAGATATATTCACTTCGAGGTAAAAATACGTCTCACAAAAATTTAGGAAGATCGGAGATGGGTAAGGCGTTTAGCATGGTCCTTGAAGTTTAAAAAACGGATTGCAAGAAAAAATATTATTTTTTTCTGTTTTCGCAATTTTTTTGGTATTTTATGTTAAGTTTTAATTCAAGTGATTACAGAATTATGATGTGGAGTAAAATGCCTTTCTAATAAGGTACTAAAAACTAAAATCGGTTGAAAATCAGCCAAGTTATTACAACTTCCCAAGGCATCTAGCGTGTGTCATACCACTTGATTAAAAAATAGGAGTCCCTTTGTTTAAATTTTCGACTGTAATAACATTTTTTCATCACACCGCTCTACAAGAAAATGCGTATTGGGTTCTGATAACTGAATTAGGTAGTATTTGGTGCGCTGATTCCAAATCTGCAACCCAATTTTTTTCATCACATCAGGATTTTGAGTTATTCGCGGTTAAAGGGGCAAAAAAGTGCATTTTTAACCATTTTTGGAAGCCAATAAAATATGAACGCGACATACGAACGACTTTATATTAAGCTTATTATAAAGTTTGGAATTTTATCTTCAAAATAAAGTAAAAATATTCTGAAATTTTAATTTTAAAAATGGTAAAAAAATATTTTTTTAATAACACCTTTTTAGACATATTTTATTGTTTTTAATAACAAAGTGTTTTCAAATTGACATAAAAAAACATGCCAACGAACAAAGTTTTTTAAAATAAAATGCATTAAATAATAAATAACAAAAAATATAGAAATATAATGAAAAACGAAACATTATTAAAGTATATCCGATTTAATAAGATTTGGTGGATGGCTTTCTAAATTATATAAGCAGATACCTTAGAATGGAATGGTTAATTAAGTTTTTAATACAAATTAATTGGCAGTCAAATTTTTTCAATTTATATTGTTTTATAAATTTTAATGGCAATGTATTTCAATTTAGTAAATAGTTAAAATTTAATTACTCAATAAAGGGTACTTTTCACTATCACACATTTCCATTATACAAGCGTAATTTCACCATGTTAGCGAAATATTTTTTTAAAAAATTTGGCCAGAAATTGTCCACTTATTAGATACGACTAGGTTTCAATCAAAAAAGAATCCAAAAATCTTTAGGAAGTTGGTAAATTTTGATGTGTGTAATGGAAAAGTGTGATAGTGGAAAGTACCCTTAAGCAAAGGGACAAAATAGGACAAGAGGAAAAATTTCTTTCTACCAACTGTGACTTTTTCGTAAACAAATATTTTTAAAATGTAATAACGAACTATTTGCGTTTGTTGACAAAAATTTAAAAATGTTGAAAGTATAAAATTATAGACAAATATTTGGACAAAAATTTTGAAGAAATATTCAGAAACAGTTTAGTCGATATTAAATCACGATGTCTAAAAGACATTTTTTTATATATTTTAATATGATTAACATATTCAATTCTTAAAGAAGAATTTGGTAATATAAATAATTTTTGTGTTTAACATCAGCATCGGAAGACGCAAAGTCCCAAGACGGATACCAAAAAGTACGCCAAATTTCCCAATTTTTGAGCCCATTTGGTCAAAAAATTTGAACATAAATTTATGTCAAAAAACGATATTTTTCCAACTTGGACCGCTTCTTGCCAACTGCAGTTCCACTACGTAAATTATCCCACAATCAGCTCTTTAGTGGCGTTAGGCAAGTATTCCGACACAAAATTAAAAAGTTTCTAATTTTCGGGACGCCTAATCGCGACCTTGGGACAACAAGGTTCTAACTGACATTTTTTTCAAAAATGAGTTATATATCGCATCGCACTAAAGCGACTACGCTCTTTCGATTGGCGTTCTCAGTTTATCTCTATCTCTTACAGCTTCTGAGATATTCAATTCAACAAGGTTCTACTTATCTACGTGTTTTTGGTTTGAGATTCAGTTAACAAGATTCTAACTGGCTGATAGAACCTTGTTTACCAAAAAAGCCCACATTGTTTTACAGATAGAACCATGTGGACACTTTAATTGGAAACAGAACCATGTTGCACAGATTAAAAATTGCATATTGCACAAATAATTTATTTTTCTACCTCCTATTTTACGAGAATTCCTATTAAAAATTACCAAAAATTTTTGTAATTTTCAAACTTTTTACCAATAAAGTTGTAAATTTACAGATTTTTTTACGCGGTAAAACTTAAAAGGAATTCTCGCGACTAAATTTTTTCTACATCCTTTTTTACTAGAATTCCTTGTAAAAATTACGAGATTTTTGTTTTTATTATAAAATTACTAGAATTCCTTGTGAACACTAATTTTTTCTTGTAAATTTAAAATTTTTTCGTAAATTTTGGCTGGGGATAACTAACGTTTTACCAATAAAAATGTAAATTTATAAAAAATGTCAATTTCGATCACACAAATTAACACAGGATAACGAGACTTTTTCTAGTAATTTAACATGATTCTAGTAATTTAACATGATTTTTTTAATCTTGTAAAGTTACAAAAAAATTCTCGTAAAATGATTGTTTGCTACGAGTACCTCCTTTTTTAAGAGAGTTTCTAGTAGAAATTACAATTTTATTGGTAATAAGCTTGTAAAATTACAAACAATTTGCAAGGTTTTCACCAATAAAATTGTAAATTTACAACTTTTTGACGCGATAAAAATTACAAGGACTTCTCGTAACTTAACTAAGTTTTTCCACCTCCTATTTTACGAGAATTAGTAGTAAAAATTACGAGCTTTTTTGTAATTTTACAAGTTTTTTACCAATAAGTAAAATTGAAAATTTACAATTTTTTGATGCGATAATGCTTACAAGGAATTCTCGTGCCTTAACTAATTTTTTTTTTTTTTTAAATTACCTTGGAAATTTGTACATTTACGAAAAAAATTGTAAAATTACAAAAAAAAAATTATATATCGATAAAAAATTTTTTGTTAAAAAACAAGGAAAACTGTAAGATATTTGTGAAATGGGATTACGGGACTTTTTCTAGTTATTTCACAAGGTTTTTTTTGAGTTCAGAACCAACTGTAAAGAGAAATATGTGTTTAAAGTCACATGACCACAGTTTTGTCTTGAAACTTATTGAAAATAAAGAGTTTCCAAAAAATAGTTTTAACACATTCGAGAAGAAAAATAATGTAACTGGGTAGCTTAAAGATGCGATTAGGAATTAAAATCCGCAAAACGAATTCCTGAAGCAAAGTTTTTAAAGTAAAAACACATGAAATAAAAGGCTTTTAATAAAACTTCAGTTACTCCAACAGCAGCACTGGCGGAAGAAGTGTGAACGATATAGCATCAGCCTTCCAAAAAAACTGTCGAAAAA
Organism: Pegoplata infirma; assembly: GCA_963921195.1. NCBI lineage: Eukaryota > Metazoa > Arthropoda > Insecta > Diptera > Anthomyiidae > Pegoplata > Pegoplata infirma. The sequence goes on from OY992538.1 coordinate 108,749,205, forward strand.
GTATTCGAAGACAAGAATATCACAAAACTGTTAACATGGAGCGATTCTGGTGGTACTAAAAAGCAAAAATACCATTATGGCCCTAGCAATGAAGTATTTTATTTAAACTCATGTCGATGATGAAAGCATTACAATGAAATACTCATTACCAGGACTACAAACTGACTGTTCTCTTCCCCTTATAACGTGTGACATTATTTTTCCTGATCTACAAAACAAAAAAAATATTATGAAGATCCCAGGTGGACACTAGGGAGGCTTACCTTGTAAGTCGGTTTATTTTTGATTAACAAATGTTGTATTATTATATTATTATATTGAAATCCAAATAACACAAGGTTCTATCTGCAAAAAGCTATTTCTTACAGAAACACAAGGTTCTATTTGGCAGTTAGAACCATGTTGTCCAAATTCATGTGCCTCATCGTTGAGCAACAGAGTTCTATCTGCTTTTTGAGACTCAAATTGTACAAAAACTAATAGAGTAGCGCGAATTTTTTCAAATACATAATAAAATTTAAGGACTAATTTAAAATTATTCAAAAACCGTTTTTAAGTTTAGTCAAAACTGACTCAGTAAAGCGATTAACAATATTCAACCTTAGTTTTCTCAATAGTAGTGTTGGTGCAAATAGAACCTTGTTGTTCCAAGGTCGCGTAATATACATAATATTTTTTCATTACCTGAATTTAAATAAAACTTTGTTTGTTGGTTTTCATATGTTTATTAAAAAAATACTTTGCGTTAAACAATATATACTTTCAAAATGGAGTTTTTTGTTTATAATTTTTTTACCATGTTGGAAAATTAAATTTCCAAATAATATTATCCTATCTTAAAGATTAAATTCCAAAATATACGATAAACTTAAAACGAAGTCAATAGCATGTCGCGTTCTTATTTTATTCATTTTTAAAAAGTGCCAAAAAAGCAGTTTTTCAACATTTTAACCGCGATTTACACAAAATCTAGATGTGATAGAAAAATTTGGGTTGCAGATTTGGATTCAGTGCATCAAATATTATACCTTTTAGTTTCAATAATTTAAAACGCAGAGACAAACCTTACATTTGTAGAGCTGTATTATTCATGTTTCAGTGTAAAATTTTTATGGTTTCTCCAAATTTTAAAACAAAAAAAAAAAAAAAATTTAAATAGAAATTTCAAAAGGGTGTCGAAAATGCAGGCATTTTTAGCATTAATTTAAAACTTGTTAGTAAAACACAATATGAAAAATACTTGTCATCTAAATACATTTGAACTTGAAGAATAAAAAAATTTTATTACAGTAGAAAATTTCAATGAATTTCAAAAATCGGATTGTATTGCTTAATCAAGTGGTCTGACATACGTTAGATGCCTGGGGAAGTTGTAATAACTTGGCTGATTTTCAACCGATTTTAGTTTTTGGTACCTTATTAGAGAGGCATTTTACTCCGTATTATTAAAATACCAAAAAAATTGAGAAAACAGAAAAACATTCATATTTTTCCTTATAATCCGTTTTCTAAACTTCAAGGCCCCTGCGGGACGCCTTACCCATGTCCGGACGTTCTTAATTTTTGTGAGGCGTATTTTTACCTCGAAATGAATATATCTAGGGTAAGTTAGGGTCAGTATCTGCCAATTTAATTTTTATGGAGCACCATATAAAATAAATCAGAGTCAAAAAATAAAAGGTGCAATTTTCAAAATTTAAAAAAAATATAACAAATTGCGATCACATCTCGAATTATGGCTTAAAAGTTGCGTAATTTAGAGTAGAATTTTTAGACTTTTTAAAAAAAAAATCGAAGTTTTCGGACTTTTTCAAAAAATCGATTTTATTTTTTAAACGTTAAAAAATAGGTGATAGTTTCTTCGATTAATTTTTTTAATATTTTTTTCTAAAACTACATTTAAATACCAACAAAACGTTGTCCAACTATTTTTAAGATATCTATATTTTTAACTGGTCAAAATTAATTAAAATTTTTAATTTTTTAATTTTTTTGAAAAAATCGCCATTTTGAAAAATTGATTACTCAACACCATCTTGAAATAAAAGGCTGAAATTTGGTGTCCATGTTGCATTTAATAAGTACTAAAACATATCCAAAAATAAAATAAATCGAAAGGGGTCGGGTCTAAAAGTGAGTGATTTGGCCTGGAATGCCCCATATACTTTATGGGGTCCTAGACCGATATTTCGATGCGTTACAAACGGAATGTAAAAGTGAGTGTGACTGTAGTAGGAGGGTATAAAAAAAATTTATGTATACAGATTTTTCTAAATTTTCTAGTTGTTTTTCTTTCTGAATTTTGTAAATATATCTGCATTTTTTTGTGAATATTGAATAAATTTGAGAAATTTCTTGGAAATTTTTTTTCTGAATATTTTTTTAACCCTTACATATTTTTTTTTTGCAAATATGTGAGGGTTATTCGTAAAAAGTTTTTATTAAATAAAACATTATCATGATTTAATATTTTGGGCAAGAGTACAAAACTCATCGTCATTTTTTCCTGCGAAGGACGCCATGGATTTCCAAAAACAAAATTTTGTATTAAAGCTTAGAATGTTCAACTTCAGAGAGGTGTTTTTTTCGTGTTGTTGAGCAGAAAATCAAAAATTTAGTTACACCAACTTTGAAAATTTATTGCTCAAAATCACGAATAATCACCACCCATGGTGTCCTTGAAATAGGAAAAGGACATTCAAATATTGTTTTAAAAAATTTTTGTTCAATTTTTTTTTTGTTTCTTAATTTAAAAAAATTTTTGTGCCTCAAGATCTGACCATCATTTCTATATAATTAAGGCATGCTGATTTCAATGGTGAAGTCCGTTTTTGAATCAGTGGAAAAAAAATCAATAAAATCACACAGTGGGTCCATTATTAGGAGGACATTATTCTGTAATAAAAATTGTAAACTTTTCGAATATGATAATTAAAAAAAAATTCAAAGGGGTAAAAGTTTTGAAATATGCACTTCAAAACTGCATTTGCATTTAAAATGCATTTGTGAAACACCAACATTTTTGGGGTTATTATATGCAAGAAATGTACAAAAATACCTTTCTAATGTGCATAAAAACAATAAGATACGATTCGTACTTTTAAAAATATAACGGTTTAAAAACATGTCTTTTATATGATTTTGGAATAATTTAAAAAATAAAAAATTTTATAAGGGAAACTTAAGGAAGTATTTTTAAAAAAAAAATATAAAAAATAGCATATATTCTATAGCAAAAATTCTAAATTTTCCAAATATGCTAATTAAAAAAAATTAAAATGGGTAAAAGTTTTGCAAAATGCACTTCAAAACTGCATTTGCATATAAAATGCACTTTTAAACCACCGATATTTTTCAGTTTATAAGATATTAAAATAGACTTACATACCATTCGTATGCGCCATAGATTGTTAAAATGCGATAAGTAGTTTAGGAAATACAGCAGCTCAAAGTAACAAAGTTTTTTCATTTTTTTTACATTTTTAAAAACGAAAATCGTGAATAAAATCGCGAGTTTTTCAAATATTTTCGATCTGATGGATGAAATTTGAAATTGGCTCCATAGAGAATCTGTATGAAAAATATAACAAAAATCGGAAGACCCTCGGTCAGATTTTTAAAAATGTCTCATGGAATGGACGATATATTATATTATATTGAGGGGCTCAAAGCACAAGGGGTTCAAGTGACTTTTTTAAAAAAATTAAGTTAACATATGGAATTAGTAGGTGAAGTTCACAGAAGTTCAGAGCACAAAAGGTCTATGTGAAAGTCTTATCCGTTAGCGAGATATGGCGACAATTTTTAGCTCTTGTTATACCTGTTTTGCTTGGAGCACAAGGGGTACACTCAAAATATTTTGTAAGTAAATTCAACTGAAAAAACGTTTAAAACAATCGTTTTTCTTTTCAAAAAACGGACTACTTATATTTCATTTAAAACAACATACTTTTTCAGTTATTTTTAAACGTTAATAAATGACTAGATATTTCGTAAAAACAAATGATATTTCAGTTATTTTAACTGTTTACAATTTTTTTTTTTGTGGAGTAAAATTTTTTTTTTTTGAATAACAAACTACAAAAACTGTACTTCTGTAAAATAATACGGTATAATCAGTCACAAATAATTTAACTGATAAAAATATTTTTCCGTAAATTTTGTAGTTCATTGTTTTAATAACTGTATAAATCTTTCAAAATTAAATTTTTTTGAAAAACAAACGATAAAACGTTTAAAACAACTTTAACCAAAAACTTTTTGAATAACTGTAAATAGTTACTGTAAAAATTTTCTAGGTGTATATGGACACTTAAACACCTTGTGCTCCAACAATTATTAAAATTTAATTTTTCACGTGGACAAAGTGGTTGAATTTCGAGAAGTTCGTGTATTAATAGTAATAAAATTTAGCAAGAACTTCTTAAATCGGTAACCAGCGGTCAAAGTTTGAAAAAAATGGCGTTTTTCGACCAAAATTCATATCCAAATTTTTTCATCAAATCCGGCTCAAATATTAGGAACTGTTGCGTACTTTATAGGAAAAATATAAAAAAAATGTTGGTCCAAAGATGCTGATTTTTAAACAAAAAAAAATATTTTTTTATCCAAATTGGTCTCAAAACTTTGAAAATGTAAAGCATGTTATCTCAAAAATAAAAAAAAAACGATTTTAGTTAAAAAATACTGGTCAAAGATTTTGGTCCACAGATGCTGATAAGCATTTTTGGGGCAAAATCGTATTTTTATTTTTTTAATATTTTTCACATAAAATATTCAACATTTTGCGACTTTTAAGACAAATTTGGTTAAAAAATATTTTTTATGTTTGAAAATCAGCATCTGTGGATCAAATCGCTATTTTGGAACTTTTTAAATATTTTTCTAATAAAGTACCTAAAATTTCCTTATTTTTGAGCCAGATTTGGTTGAATAATTGGATATGAATTTTGGTCCAAAAACGTAATTTTTTAACTTTGACCGCTGGTTGCCGTCTAAACTAAAGATGACCTTGTAAAAATTTTTCATAAATTTTCCCACAGTTAGCTACTCCGTGGCCATCGTTCGGCTGGTTTTACGGCACGAAATGCTTAAGTTTAGATTTGACGGGACGCCCTAATGAAGATGAAGATGAGCCCGATGATGTCATGGAATCTGATTATGACGACTAAAAACTGAAAGAAAGAACCATTTAATATTTTCTTAATAAAATGTGGTTTTCCTTTTACATATAACTAACATTCTTTTCATACACAGAAAAAAATAAAAAAAATATTTGAGTAAATTTTTAATACTATTGATTAAAAAATTACTCAATTTTGCACCAGTAAACGATTTAATAGAATTGAGTAAACTTTTAATAAAAATTTATTAAATGTTTAAAAAAAAATTTGAGTAAATTTTTAATTGACACAATTAAAAATTTACTCAAAATTTATCTATTTATTTTTTTTTTAGAAATCTATTTATTTTTTTTTATCTATTTATCTATTTATTTTTTTTTTAGAAGTTTAAAAAAGTTTTAAATTTTTTTACAAAAAAAAAACAAAAAACTTTATTTTTTTTAAACTTTACCAAACAAAAAAAGAAATTAAAACAAGTGAGAGTGTTAAATTCGGCTGTGCCGAATCTTTAATACCCTCCAACATATAAAAAAAATTTCAGGGGCGTTTTTTTGGGGGGTGTCAGTAGAGGTCATTGGGGGACACATAAACCCATGCTGTAAATGTTTAAAAATTCCTTTTTTTTTTGCTTTTGGAGCTTAAGTAATATAATTTTATCATTATTTTAAAATATTTTTATTATCCACGCCCACAAAAGGGGGGCGGGCAAAAAAAAAAATTTTTTAATTCCTGGTTCCAAATGCAGGACCTTGAACTTTTTCTGACATCAAATTGTTTCATTTGCTTAACAAAAATACAAAAAAAAACTGCGAAAATATGGCGTATTTCAGAGGTTAGTTAAGTTCTTCAAGGGCGAACTTTTTCCCCCGGTCCAATTTTGCCCATTTATGAACTTAAACTGCCTAGGACCAAAACACATATTCTTGCCAAACTTGACGAGTCTATCTCTTTTATTTTGAACTGCATCGTGTCTTATACAGACGGACGGACATACGGACATTCTTGAAAAGTCTTAGAATCGATCATAGATCAATAATATATATACTTTATGGGGTCCCCGACTGATATTTCCATGCGTTACAAACGGAATGACAAAGTGAGTATACCCCCATACTAGTGTGGCCCATCAATATATGGAAAAATATCAAGTATAACTCACAACTGAACGTACCTCAAAATATGATAGATGGCATCGTAATGAACAATTTGCGCCAAATTTCAGCACCCTACAACGATTGGAAGGGGATGCTAACTTATCATAAGTGTTTGCAACCTCCAAAGAAATCTTAAAATTTTTTTTATTGGAATCTTAAAAATAACCACATGGAATGCTAGCGTAACAAGAGCACATAATTCACATGTGACCATTTTGTCCTAAAATTGTCCTTAAACAAAAAAAAAAATACATATTAAAAAAAGCGGAACCCTGCATTTCACTTAAACCGCTGTAACTCAAAAACTATGCGGACCATTAAGTTGCGATAAAGTTCATTTGAAAGGTAATACAAATATCTTCAATTTGAGTATAATATCAAAAAATTTTTTTTTGATTTTTTCCTAATCGAAACTAAAATGTTCTTATTGTCCTTTGTAGGCAACCTTAGGGCAAAATGGCCATATGTGACTTATTTGCTCTTGTAACGATACCATTCCATGTAGTAATTTTTAGGATTGCAAAATTTTTTTTTTTAGATTTCTTCAGAGGTTGCAAACACATGAGATCAGTTAGCACCCCCTTGTAATTGTCGTAGGGTGCTGCAATTTGGCTTAAAATATTAGTTACGATACCATCTTTCATTTTTTAAGGTACGTTGACCTGTAGCGAAGCAAAAGGAATTTTGGGCCACCCTATCCCATACTGTAGTTGGAGGGTATAAAAACTATTAAATTTTTATTAAATTATTTACTTAATTTTTAAGTAAATTTTTAATTGCGTCAATTAAAAAATTACTCAATTTTTGTTTTTAAATTTAACCAAGTGATTACTCAAATTTGTTTCCTCCGCATTTGTTTCTGTGAATATTTCTAAATTTATAAAAAAAAGTTAGAGCACAAGTAGCCCAGGAAAATAAGGAGTCATCGCGGAAAATCGGATAGGTTCTCTGAAAATTTGCACAGATCTTCGTTTTCGCAATCTAAATAAGGATAAATAAGTCCCAAGAAATCACCCGTGTCCTTGCTGAGATATTGAGGTCAAAGGTCACAAAAACCGGGTTTTTTACAGTTTTTTGCTAATATCTCGCACAATGTGCGTCGTACGCTTTAAGAGTCTATTACAAAACTAGTAGAATATAAAATTATCTACAATATGTTTCTTAACACTTTTTTCGTATCTCTCACCGTTTTTGAGATATTAAGGCCAAAATTCCCAAAAAGCTGATTTTTTACAGTTTGTTGCTAATATCTCGCTTGATGTGAGTGATACGCTTTAAAAGTCTATTAAAGAACTTATCTATATAAATAAAAATCAATTGTCGTTCGTTGGTAACCGCATCAGTTGAGAAGGGCTGGACCGATTTGCACAATTCTTTCTTTGAAATGTTCGTCATAGTCCAACTTAGGTTTTTACGCAAAGAAAAATTGACCACGCCCACTTTTACGCCCACTTTTTTCAATTTATCTAAAATCGGAAAACGGCTGCACCGATTTGGGTATTTTGTATTAAAATGTTCGTAGCAATCCAATATAAGTTTTTAGTGAAAGAAAAATCAACCACGCCCACTTTTACGCCCACTTTTTCAATTTATCTAAAATCTGAAAACAGCTGGACCGATTTATTTTAATTTTTTTAAATGAATTTTTAATCATATTCCAACTTTGGTTTTTACGTAAAAAAGAACTTGACCTCACCCACTTTGGCTAATTTTTGTGGAAAATTTTCATCATAATTCAACTAGGGTTTTAACGGATAGTAAAATTTCCCACGCCTACTTTTTTTATGTATCGAAAAAACTATAACGGTTATAGTCCGCCAAAGATTCTTAAGGAAAGAAAAATTGTCCACGCCTACTTTTACGCTCACTTTTCCCAATATATTTATATATTTTAAATCATGGAATGGCTGGATCAATTTGTCTATTTTTGTTTTTAATGTGCGTCATATTCCAACTAAGGTTTTTTTGAAATAACAATTTTCCATTTCTACGCCTACTTTTGAATGGAGGGACCGAGTTGGTTTAATTCAAATAAGGTTTTTACTTTAAGGAATGATGTTTTCGATGTATATAAAAACTGCTCTATAGAAAAATAAAATATAGAATAATAAAATATAAGTAAAAATCAAATGTAGTTCGTTGGTAATCGGATCACTTGAGAACTGACCGATTTGGATAATATTTTTTTTTTTTAAATGTTCATCTTATTTTTTTAATGTTCGTCTTAGATTTTTTCGGAAAACAAATTAATCACTCCCACTTTTACATCTCCTTTTTTCGATATATCTAAAATCGGGTCGCCATAGTCCAACTTAGGTTTAAACGAAAATAATAAAATTTGTTCACGCCCATTTTTATTTCGTTACATCTAAAACGGAAGAACGACAGGGCCGATTTGGCTATTTGTTGACATTCGTGATAGCACAACAAAGGTTTTTACGGAAAGAAAAATTGTCCACTCCCACTTTTTTCAATAAATCTAAGATCGGAGAGCGAATGATCTGATTTGATAATTTTTTTCTTTAATGATCATTAGTGTCCGACCGAATATTCGGCTTCGGCTTCGGCCAAAAAGCACTATTCGGCCACTATTCGGCTTCGGCCATAATTTTGCCGAATAGGCCGAATAGCGAATAATTGTATAATATTTGTGCTCGCGTGTTGAAAAACACACTAAACTATCTTTGAATCACATTAGTAAGTTACAAAAACATTTTACTAAGTGTTTTTGCAACTAAAAACATTTTTTTTTTAATATTCGGCTTCGGCTTCGGTTTTGCCGAATAGTGAAAATTTGGCCGAATATTTGGCTTCGGCTTCGGCCAAAAAAGGTGTATTCGGTCGGACACTAATGATCATTATAGCCCAAGTAAGGATTTTACGGAAATAATTATTGTACTACCCCACTTCAAAGCCCACATTTTTCAATAACCTTAAAATTTGCAACACTTGAGAACGCCTGGACCGATTTGGCTATTTTTTGTTTTAAATGTTCGTTATAGTCCATATAATTGGTCGGAAAGAAAAATTCTCCTCGCCAACTTTTTTTTGATATATCTAAAATTAATTTTTACTCCAACTCGATCTATTAAAAAAAATATTTCTTAATAGATTCCGCATAAACTTGGTCCAAATCAAGTTTAACTTGCCACACAAATTTTAACGCCAACTTTTGTCTAAATAAGTCGACTACTAATGACCGGACCGATTTTTTTATGTTAACAATAGTTCTAATTAGGTTTTTAAGGAAATATAAATGAGAAAAGTGTCCCGAAAAAAATGGAAATTCGGGAAAACTGTAAAGGGTGGTTTGAACTCAAGACGATAGCTCACAGTAAGAACGAAGGATATGCGTAATTCATTGTTGTGTTGTTCATAATGATACTAAAGAAGTTTTAAATTTGTACAGGTCGCAAAGTCGAAGACATGGTTATTTTTTTGTTCTTAAAATATAATTTGAAGATGATTATCTGCCTAATCGGGTCCTTAAAAACTATTCCCACAAATCTTTGTAAGCCAAGAAATTCATTACATTTTTTGCAGGGCTATATATTGGAAGCGAGATGGAATATAACACGGATCTTATATTTGGGCCAGCAACGCGGACCGGGCCAGCTAGTATAAAATAAAAAATATGTGAAAGTGTTTTTAAACTTGGTTATTTTACGATTTTTTCAGACTTTTTTTATGATATTTGATATAAAAAGTAAATTATTAACTTTATATTTACTAAATTCTCTCTACACTCAAAAAAATAAAATTGTAAAGTTAACAAATTTTTTTTTGTTAACTCGAGTTTACTGGCTTTTTAGAAAATTTTTAGTTAAAATCAGCGTTTTAACTTCTTTTTTAGTTAAGTTCAATTTACGAAAATACTAGTTTTGAACAAATTTTGAATTAATTTTTTTTGTTGACTTTAAAACTGTGTTTACGACTTTTTATTAATTAATTTGCTGATTTCTCGTAACATATTTGTCGAGTGAAAAAATGTTAGAAATTTCTTGTATAGCCTCCTATGCAAATCTCATTAGTTCTACTTAAGGGTTGAACGCAGAATCAAATTGCGTCGCGCAAGACGTAAAAAAAAACAAAAGCAAAAACATCAAATTTGAAATTTTTACGTCCGTATGATTTAGGTAGCTCACATTTAAATATTAGAAACGAAAAATTATTGGGCGTTACGCCTTACGCGACGTAATTTGATTCAGGTTTCTTAATAAGCTGAACTTAATGCTGTGAAAAAAAAAAGAAAAAATAAGTGAAGTGTTATTGTATAAAATCAATATTTAACAAACTTACAATTTTTTTTAAAAAAAGTTTAGCTGAATTTAACTAATTTTTTTGTTAATACATACATAAAAATATTACGAAATTTTCAGCTGAATTTTTAGTTAAAGTTACGTTTTTTTTGCTACATTCATTCTATGTAAAGTTAACTAAATATTTTTAGTTAAATTAACTAGAAATTTAGTAGGTTCAAAATCATGTGTTTTTTTAGTTAAATTTAACTAAATTTTTTGCTAACTTTACAGTTTTATTTTTTTGAGTGTATTTTATATTACTTCGTGTTTTTTTAAATGTATTACATTTTAAGGTTGGAGTAAAATCGAGACCTTAGAACAACAAGGTTCTATTTGCTTAAAGAAGTAGACACAGATAGAACCTTGTAGAATATAAAATTATATACAAATTTTTCCTTATAATTTTTTTCGTAGCCCTCACCGCTTGTGAGATATGGGCGAATTTATCTTTTATTTATGAGTATAATAGGGACACGAAATAATGATACCAAACATTAAAACTGAAAAGGGCATATCTTTAATACGAAATCGTGTATTACTAAAAAATAAAAGGTGCTAAGTAGATAATTAATCTAGCTTTTATTTGAGTCTTATTTAGAGCAGATTGTGTAATTTATGAATACACTCAAGAAAAAAACTCTGTCAAAAAATCTAAAAAAATCTAAACTTTAAGCAGATTTTTCTGCTGAAAAGGATATTTTTACTAAGTTTTCAGTGATTTAGAATAGAAAATAACAGAAAACAGCAATTTTTTTTTATAATTTTACAGAAATATTTAGATTTAATTAAAAAAAATTCGGTAACACTTCTTCTTTGAAAAAATTCCCATTTTTTCATTCATTCATTCATTCATTCATTCATTCATTCATTCATTCATTCATTCATTCATTCATTCATTCATTCATTCATTCATTCATTCATTCATTCATTCATTCATTCATTCATTCATTCATTCATTCATTCATTCATTCATTCATTCATTCATTCATTCATTCATTCATTCATTCATTCATTCATTCATTCATTCATTCATTCATTCATTCATTCATTCATTCATTCATTCATTCATTCATTCATTCATTCATTCATTCATTCATTCATTCATTCATTCATTCATTCATTCATTCATTCATTCATTCATTCATTCATTCATTCATTCATTCATTCATTCATTCATTCATTCATTCATTCATTCATTCATTCATTCATTCATTCATTCATTCATTCATTCATTCATTCATTCATTCATTCATTCATTCATTCATTCATTCATTCATTCATTCATTCATTCATTCATTCATTCATTCATTCATTCATTCATTCATTCATTCATTCATTCATTCATTCATTCATTCATTCATTCATTCATTCATTCATTCATTCATTCATTCATTCATTCATTCATTCATTCATTCATTCATTCATTCATTCATTCATTCATTCATTCATTCATTCATTCATTCATTCATTCATTCATTCATTCATTCATTCATTCATTCATTCATTCATTCATTCATTCATTCATTCATTCATTCATTCATTCATTCATTCATTCATTCATTCATTCATTCATTCATTCATTCATTCATTCATTCATTCATTCATTCATTCATTCATTCATTCATTCATTCATTCATTCATTCATTCATTCATTCATTCATTCATTCATTCATTCATTCATTCATTCATTCATTCATTCATTCATTCATTCATTCATTCATTCATTCATTCATTCATTCATTCATTCATTCATTCATTCATTCATTCATTCATTCATTCATTCATTCATTCATTCATTCATTCATTCATTCATTCATTCATTCATTCATTCATTCATTCATTCATTCATTCATTCATTCATTCATTCATTCATTCATTCATTCATTCATTCATTCATTCATTCATTCATTCATTCATTCATTCATTCATTCATTCATTCATTCATTCATTCATTCATTCATTCATTCATTCATTCATTCATTCATTCATTCATTCATTCATTCATTCATTCATTCATTCATTCATTCATTCATTCATTCATTCATTCATTCATTCATTCATTCATTCATTCATTCATTCATTCATTCATTCATTCATTCATTCATTCATTCATTCATTCATTCATTCATTCATTCATTCATTCATTCATTCATTCATTCATTCATTCATTCATTCATTCATTCATTCATTCATTCATTCATTCATTCATTCATTCATTCATTCATTCATTCATTCATTCATTCATTCATTCATTCATTCATTCATTCATTCATTCATTCATTCATTCATTCATTCATTCATTCATTCATTCATTCATTCATTCATTCATTCATTCATTCATTCATTCATTCATTCATTCATTCATTCATTCATTCATTCATTCATTCATTCATTCATTCATTCATTCATTCATTCATTCATTCATTCATTCATTCATTCATTCATTCATTCATTCATTCATTCATTCATTCATTCATTCATTCATTCATTCATTCATTCATTCATTCATTCATTCATTCATTCATTCATTCATTCATTCATTCATTCATTCATTCATTCATTCATTCATTCATTCATTCATTCATTCATTCATTCATTCATTCATTCATTCATTCATTCATTCATTCATTCATTCATTCATTCATTCATTCATTCATTCATTCATTCATTCATTCATTCATTCATTCATTCATTCATTCATTCATTCATTCATTCATTCATTCATTCATTCATTCATTCATTCATTCATTCATTCATTCATTCATTCATTCATTCATTCATTCATTCATTCATTCATTCATTCATTCATTCATTCATTCATTCATTCATTCATTCATTCATTCATTCATTCATTCATTCATTCATTCATTCATTCATTCATTCATTCATTCATTCATTCATTCATTCATTCATTCATTCATTCATTCATTCATTCATTCATTCATTCATTCATTCATTCATTCATTCATTCATTCATTCATTCATTCATTCATTCATTCATTCATTCATTCATTCATTCATTCATTCATTCATTCATTCATTCATTCATTCATTCATTCATTCATTCATTCATTCATTCATTCATTCATTCATTCATTCATTCATTCATTCATTCATTCATTCATTCATTCATTCATTCATTCATTCATTCATTCATTCATTCATTCATTCATTCATTCATTCATTCATTCATTCATTCATTCATTCATTCATTCATTCATTCATTCATTCATTCATTCATTCATTCATTCATTCATTCATTCATTCATTCATTCATTCATTCATTCATTCATTCATTCATTCATTCATTCATTCATTCATTCATTCATTCATTCATTCATTCATTCATTCATTCATTCATTCATTCATTCATTCATTCATTCATTCATTCATTCATTCATTCATTCATTCATTCATTCATTCATTCATTCATTCATTCATTCATTCATTCATTCATTCATTCATTCATTCATTCATTCATTCATTCATTCATTCATTCATTCATTCATTCATTCATTCATTCATTCATTCATTCATTCATTCATTCATTCATTCATTCATTCATTCATTCATTCATTCATTCATTCATTCATTCATTCATTCATTCATTCATTCATTCATTCATTCATTCATTCATTCATTCATTCATTCATTCATTCATTCATTCATTCATTCATTCATTCATTCATTCATTCATTCATTCATTCATTCATTCATTCATTCATTCATTCATTCATTCATTCATTCATTCATTCATTCATTCATTCATTCATTCATTCATTCATTCATTCATTCATTCATTCATTCATTCATTCATTCATTCATTCATTCATTCATTCATTCATTCATTCATTCATTCATTCATTCATTCATTCATTCATTCATTCATTCATTCATTCATTCATTCATTCATTCATTCATTCATTCATTCATTCATTCATTCATTCATTCATTCATTCATTCATTCATTCATTCATTCATTCATTCATTCATTCATTCATTCATTCATTCATTCATTCATTCATTCATTCATTCATTCATTCATTCATTCATTCATTCATTCATTCATTCATTCATTCATTCATTCATTCATTCATTCATTCATTCATTCATTCATTCATTCATTCATTCATTCATTCATTCATTCATTCATTCATTCATTCATTCATTCATTCATTCATTCATTCATTCATTCATTCATTCATTCATTCATTCATTCATTCATTCATTCATTCATTCATTCATTCATTCATTCATTCATTCATTCATTCATTCATTCATTCATTCATTCATTCATTCATTCATTCATTCATTCATTCATTCATTCATTCATTCATTCATTCATTCATTCATTCATTCATTCATTCATTCATTCATTCATTCATTCATTCATTCATTCATTCATTCATTCATTCATTCATTCATTCATTCATTCATTCATTCATTCATTCATTCATTCATTCATTCATTCATTCATTCATTCATTCATTCATTCATTCATTCATTCATTCATTCATTCATTCATTCATTCATTCATTCATTCATTCATTCATTCATTCATTCATTCATTCATTCATTCATTCATTCATTCATTCATTCATTCATTCATTCATTCATTCATTCATTCATTCATTCATTCATTCATTCATTCATTCATTCATTCATTCATTCATTCATTCATTCATTCATTCATTCATTCATTCATTCATTCATTCATTCATTCATTCATTCATTCATTCATTCATTCATTCATTCATTCATTCATTCATTCATTCACTTCACTTCATCTCGTAAAAACGTTATTTATAAACAATTCTTTATATTTTTACCTGAATAAATATTTAGCAGCAAAATTTATTTAAAATATCATTTGCTACGAACAAACATTTTATGGAATTTTCACAAAAATCTCTACAAATAAGTAATTATTTATTATTTTAAAGTATAGTGTAAAATTTGAAATTATTACAATAATAATCACGAATATGTATTTAGTACATTTGTTATAATGAAAACACAAAATAAATATTTATAAATAAAACTACATAAAATTAATGTGGTTTTTAATATTCATAATACTGGCGATTTATAATGAGGTAAATGTAGAAAAACAAAATAAACTTTTTTCAAAAATCAACATTATACATTTTTGTTTACATCAGCGAGTCTTAATGTTTTAGGAAATCTATTTTCGTTTTGGGTCGTGTGCTTTTAAAATACTAAGTAGTTGATAAACCATTTTCTAAAGTTTACTTTGGAGCAAAAATACATAAGAAAATAATTTTCATTTCAACTTCACAAGTTAAAGATTTGAAGATACAATTGTATTTAGTAAAACGTGGGAGACTATAGCATTTCGTCAACCATCAAAAACTATTCACCGATTATGAGTCTCTGATATATTACCAGTAGTATCAAAATTTTTATTGTAATATACTTCAGTTAGTTACAAAAGGACAAAAATAAAAAAGTAACACACTCCGTTGGTTACTCAACTGTCTGTTGAACTCAAACCAATCAATTGCTGAGATATTTCAAGTTCTGAGATTCTTTAAGACTTTCTCTATAGTAGTATCTTTGAATTCTTTCTAAAGCAGACTTTTTAGAAAAAATAACGTCGCATTCATTTGTCATTCCTTGCAATCCGCATTGAAATGTCTGTCGAAGACCCCATTAAGTTTATATATTGGGCATTCCGTGCCAAATCGTACACTTCAGAAACTATCTTCCCAATTTTTTTTTACAGTTTTTCCTGTTAAACTTTAAGATTTTTTTGATGACCCGTTCCAAAATTACCGCATTTTATTTTTTTAATCTTTAAATCACTTCTATTGCTCCTATACTGCGTCCTAGAGGGGTCAAATCCAAATCCGGCTTCCATTAGTTTTTACTTTTACACATTTTTTCTGAACAAACTTACACTCTATCTCCTAGTTTTAAGATGGCTCCTATACAAATTGCACTTAAAATTTGCTCCAACCTCTCTAACTGCCCTTAAAGTGCTCTAGATCAGTCAAATGTACACAGAAAAAAAAATATTTAAGAAAATTTTAATAAACACGTTTATTAAAAATAAAAATATTTTTAATAAAATTTTTTATTGTATCAATAAAAAAATTTATTGAAATTAAAAAAAAAACTATGTTCAACTCATTCCGTCGGCAAGTTTTGTTGTGTTTCTTTTTTTCACACATAGTAATTTCAAATAAAGTAATAACTTAAAAAAAAACAAAAAATATTAAAAAAAAAAAAAAGTTGGGTCTGATGGGGATTCTAACCAAAAAAGTAATAAGTTTATCCACCGCTTAGCGCATAACGTCAAAACAGTGTTATAGTTTTGTCGGCTAAATTCTGTCATATACTTACAAGCAAGAACAAAATAGAAATAAAAACACAATTTGTTTGTGAATGCGTGTGTGTTTGTATAGTTGTGTGTTAAATATTTTTACTGTTATAAGTTAGAGAATGAAAGTGATGCACTCAACTAAATTAGTCAGTATTTTTTTCTTTTGTTAATTTCAATTGAGAATTTTTTCTGTTACCATTACTGACAAAATTATGTGAGTGTTTCAGAATTCTTGTTTACTTTTATTTAAAACCAAATTGATTTTATGCGTTAAAACTTGTTGTCATGCTGTAGCTCAGTTAGTTAGACGGCCAGCATTCTAAACAGGAGGTATGCTGTTCAAAGCTCAATGGAAACAATAAATTGAGAAAAAGTAAGAAATAAAGAAAACAATTAAATAATAAAATAAAAATAAATAAAAAAAAAAACAAATAAAAAAAATTGTTTTTTTTTTTCTTTAGTTCTAAAAAAAATATTAAAAAAAATATAAATCAATAAACTTTTTTATTGAATCTTGAAATTCGTTTATTGAAATTATTTTCAGCAAACGACTTACAAATGCGTTTATTGAATTCGTGAAAATCTTCACCGCGGCTTTTTTAGTTAATTTATTTATTGAATTCGTGAATTTTTTTATTGAAATTGAAATTTTTTTTTTGTGTGTATAACCAACCAACAATATTTTTTTAATCAAAATATTTTCTCTGACCATACCTACACTCTATATTTAACCCTTAGAGGGTTATCATGCAAATTACAGTTGAAACAAATTTTAAAAAATTTAATTTTGAATGTAAGCCCACTTATGGAGTGGAGATAGGGGATAAGATGTTGCACAATAATGTTGGAGGGTAAAAATCAATTGAGGTAGCTCTCACTAATGACCCCTCTAGGATGCATCATTAAACCAGTCGAAACTGATTAAATAAAATAATTTTATAAAAAATAAAAAAAAATAAAATATAAAAAAATTTATAGGGCCGATTTAATGGTTTACAGTTAAAAAGAAGGTATGTTCTGAGAAAAAGTTTGGATTAAAAAAAATATTGTGGAACGGTCATTTATTTGACTGCTCTAGGGGCACTTTTAGGGCAGTTAGAGCGGTTGGAGCAAATTAAAAAAAATGAAATTTTTATGGGAGCCCCCTTTAAAATTTAAGATATACCGTTAGTTTGTCCGAAAAATATGTTGAAATACAATTTTCAAAAACGAGATTTAAACTTGAAAACTTAAAAATCGCAATCTAAAACAATTTTAAGAATTTTTTAGAATTTTTTTTTCAAATCCATAAAAAAAAAATATAAACAAAAATGGAATTTGGACCACTTTTGAGAAGCTATGAGTAACACTAGCTTGAGTAAAGGAAAACGCTCGGAATTTTTGAATATTCAATACCTTTGGAACATAAAAAAAATCTGAAAATTTACCACGAAGAAGATGGGTACTAAAAACTGTAAAAACTTTGGGAATATCTTAAAAACAAAATTTTCAAAGTGCCCACTTTGACATGGAATGCCTCATTAGATCCATGATGCTTTTAAAGACAATTCAGCCATATCCATCCGTCCGTGTGCCTGTGGAAAGCAAAATGTGTTCCAAACCCTAAGAGATGCACATTTGGTATATGCGTTGTTTCATTTTGTTTTTGTGGTTTGGTTTTTTATCAGTGGGGCTTATTTCATTTATTTTTTGGGGCGTTGTTTAGTAACTAAACAATGCCCAAAAAAATGGGGAGTTTTTTATTTAATTTTTAGTTTGAGCCCTAACCCAGCAAAACTTAGATTACCAAATAAGGTATAAAATAAGGTATAGGATTTCTTATTTTATACATTGCAGCATTGATGATTTTAACAGGCGATGAGACTCAAAGTAATGCATCCACATTATCACAAAGAATACCAGTAAGGTATGAAATAAGTCATAAATTTATAACGAAGAATACGAGTAAGGTGTAAAATATATGATATTTTATAGGTTACGAGAAATGAAATAATATAGCATACAAGAAGATAATATATAAGGTGTTACGAGTAGTAAAAAAGTAATTTTGTAAGAAATTTACTCACACAGAAAAAAATATCGTAAAATCAAAAGTAACCAAACAAATTGTTAACAACTAAATACTAGTTCAACAACGTTTTTAATTGTATCAACAATGTATATTGTTAATGTGACAAAAATTTATTTTTATTTTATTAATAACACAAACACTTTTTAAACTCATTTAATCAAGCAAAAATATATGTGACGATAGCACGGTGGTAGTGTGCCAGACTCGAATCATGAAGGTTGCGGGTTCGCTGCCAGTTGGCGAAACACTTTTTTTTTTTTTA
Source organism: Pegoplata infirma (assembly GCA_963921195.1). Lineage (NCBI taxonomy): Eukaryota > Metazoa > Arthropoda > Insecta > Diptera > Anthomyiidae > Pegoplata > Pegoplata infirma. The sequence continues at coordinate 108,768,462 of OY992538.1, forward strand.
ATTTGTGATCATTTTACTTATTCTATTTAAAATTTTTTAAACATGTGTGAAGCCACATTATTATTTATTTTTAAATATAATGCCACATTTTTTTATTATTGTAAAAACAGCAAAGAGTACACACTGATTCTACAGACACTTTATGTACACATTTAGTCAACTATAAATATATATGAGAAATAGCACGGTGGTAGTGTGCTAGACTTGTAGCACGAACGTTGCGGGTTCGATGCCAGGTCCCGGTGGATGATTTTTTTTTAGATATATTTTTTTATTTTTTATTTTAGATTTTTTTATCATTCTTTTGTTTAGTGTTTTTTTAAATATGCTGTTTAGTCAAGCATAAATATATATGAGGATAGTACGGTGGTAGTGTGCTAGACGCGTATCATTAACGTTGCGGGTTCGATGCCAGTTGTCGATGGATGATTTTTTTTTTTATATTTATTTGTTTTTTAGTTTATTTATTTCTATTTTTAGATTGTTCTATTTTTAGATTTATTTTTTTAAAAAAGTTACAAAAGTCATTGTTGTATTAACAATATCCAATGTAGGTTCGGTTTCAATTAAATGTTTAATTGTATTAACAATGGAATTAATTGAATTGACAACTTTTTTTTTCTGTGCACGTGATTGTAAGTGAGTGTAAGTAGATAAAATATGCTCGTGAGTGAGTGTGTGTCATAAGAAAAGTCCTGTCGTGAGCCCATCTCTAGTTTAAACTTATGCATTTTTTTATAAACTATTTATTTTTTATGTTATTGTAATGCATTATGCATCCAATTATAAATAATGTATTATTTCAAACTTTGAAATAATACATAATGTAACCAAATATAAGTCATCCATGATTTAATGTTTAGAAATAATAAATATGAAATACATTTTTTCCAATAATCATGCATTACGTATCAAATTATTAGTAATGCATTATTTTTCACTTGAAAATAATACGTTGTGGAACAAATGTTTGGTACGACTAAAAGACTAAAATAATGCTACAAATAAGGTATATACATTACCTGGTTATGTGTTATATAATCACTACCCATTACCAAAGTTTTGCTGGGAATGTTATTGGGGCCTTATTTCAAAGAGCCTACCGAATGGTATTAAAGCAAGTACAACTATATTTTTTACACAAACTATTTTTTTCGAGGAAAAATTTTAATGTGGTTATGTCTTACGTTATACATTACCATGTAAGGCATATGCAAAAAAAATAAGCATTAATTTTATCTTCCTCTTACCATATGCATTACTTTTTTTTTATTTGTCATGGATTTCGTATTAAGGATGCTGTAAAGCCGAAATTAACACTCTCGTGTGTTTTTTATGTTTTTAGTATTTTGAGCTTTTTTGTGTTCAAAACCTAGCTTTTTTGTTCAAATTCATACAAGACTGCATGGGGGCTCCCATCCCCCCTACCCCTTTTGGATTGGAAAATTTAAAAAAATGCAAAAACTTCAACACATGATACAAGTAACAAACAGAAGATTTTTTTAGTATTGTAAATATTTTGGTTTTTGAAGAAAAGTTTTACATATTCTTTTTTAAAAACTCTTGATTTTGAGTAAATTTTCGTTTTTAAAAAGTAATTTTTATAGAAATATCTGTAAAATATGTATCGAAAACACATTATATTGGTTTTATTTAATGAAAATTATGCATCAGGATCATGAAAACAGTTTTCTTAAGGATCTAAGTCACTTTTTCTACATTAAAAGTCTCAGATTCTGAGATATTATTTCTATAAAAAATTCTAACAGCCGCATTCAAAATGAAGTTTTAGATACGGTTTATTCACCCTGAACATCGAGTTCGTAATTAAAATGTTTTTAAGGCTTGTTCACTGTTTGTTCAAGAGTGCATTCAAAATGATTATAGTTAAGTCTGCTTAACAAAAAGTTGACCATCCCTGTTTTAGTAAATCCCATAAGAAAAAAACAAACAAATTTATGAAAAACCACAAAAAATATCTTAATTTTTTACTAAAAATGACTCTAATTAAAAAAGCAAGTTCTAGAAATTGTTTTTATAAAAGTAAGAGTTTTAAAATAACTTTAACTCTTTGGCATTTAATTTGTTGTTGACATTTTACAAAATCAATATGGCGCCAGTTAGGCAAGAGATGTTATGTTCATAGTTTAAGATGCGTATGTTCATAGTTTAAGAAAATGTGTTTTGAATAAGAAATCCTTAAACAGTATCTAGACAGTGTCTAGAATTTCATTTTGAATACGACCGTAAGTTGATGAAAAATTTTTTCTAAATAAAACTTTTCATATTAATTTTTAATTTTCAATCTAGCATTTTTTCAAAAATAAGGTTTGAATTGAAAAACCGCCATTTTGAAAATTTAATAATGACTAAGGACAATATTTAAACTGGCAAAAAAATAAAAAAAAATTATTTTTATGCAAATAAATAAAGATAAATTTTCATAAACAAAAGCAACTTAAACAAATTTAATGGCGTATTTGGAATCTAGATTTCCATTTTATAAAAATTCAGTCCTTAAATGTTGCGCCAAGCAATAATATGTAACAGTAGAGCCGTAAAATGCGCTAAAGAATTAATTAGTTTTCAAGTCCAAATATCTCTATATCGAAATGTTCTACAAATATTTAAATGGCAGATTTGAAATCAAGTCCTTTAAAATGGCTCTTACGTGAGAGTGAATGTCTCGAAAACGGAACGCGCTTACTTACGAAAACGTAACAGTAGGTTAGGTTAGGTTAGGTAAGTAGGCAGCCGCCATTTGGACAGCTCACTTGGGTCCTTCAATAAACGTGGTCCCGTTGTGTTACCTATGGAAGAGATAAGAAGAAGAGAGAAAGAAAAGATTAGGGATAGAAGAGAGAAAGGTGAAGAAAATAGTAGTGCTCAGGTGGCCTCACTGGGATCCAAGCTGAAACGCTCAGAATCCCGGATGAACGAGACTATCCTATTCACATCCATGCCGGATAGACACGTCAAATCTGCCAGTATCGGGTTACCAAAATGTATGGCTCTCCGATGGGCGTATGCCGGACATTGGCATAGGAAGTGCGTAACCGTATCTTCCTCTTCCACATCCTGACATCCCACGCAGTAATCATTGTGGGGAATTCCCATTTTCCTGGCGTGTGCGCCGAATCGCGCACTGTGCCCCGTAACGGCTGCAACTAGGTTGCGTAGCTGGTTCCGGGACAGTTGGATGATCCTACCCGTGCGCCGGCGATCAAAAGAGGGCCACACCATCCTCGTGTTGAGACACGTGGATTCACGTCGCCATCTGTCGTTGGCTATTCGAAAAAGTGAATTTTCGTTTCGCCTCTTACTCGCACTGAGCGGAATGCCAGGCGTATGATCTATCTCGTTAGAGAGTAGAGTCGTACCTTGCCTGGCTAATTCATCGGCAACACTGTTGCCATTTATACCCACTAGGGGTGGGATAGTGCACGAGTTTTCGATTTCGACACGCTAGAACCGCTTATTTTGTGAGGTTCGTAAAAAAAATGCATGGGCCAAAAAATGGGGCAGATCGGATAGGATCTAGGGGTCGCTCATCGGGGTCAAAGTTGGGCGTAGAGGGGAAAAAATCCACAAAAAGCCCCAAAACTCCCCTGGTTTTGCTCCTAGAGGGGTCAAATGTGAGACCGGCCCCCATTATTTTTTCCCCCTGAACACTTTTGCCAAACAAACCTAAGCCCTATCTCCAATCCCTAAGGGGGGTCCCATACAAAGGTTCAATTTTAAAAAAATCTTGCTCCTACCGCTCTAGCTGTCCTAGAAATCACCCTAGAGGAATCGAATGTATGACCGACCCCCAATATTTTTTCAACTTCAACATTTTCTTAGAACATACCTACCCCCTATCTTCAATCCTTAGGGTGGTCCCCATACATTTTTTTTTATTTTTTCTTAAATTGTTATATTAAATCAGCTCCTACCGGTCCAATGGTGCCTCCTAGAGGGGTCATTATGAAGACCAACCCCCATTAATTTTTAGCCCCCAACACTTCTTCTGAACATACCAATTCCATATCTCAAATTCCTAGGGGGTCTCCCACACAAAATGACATTTTTGTAAAACTTGCTCTCACCGCTCTAACTATCGCAGGGGTGACCCTAGAGAAGTTAAATGTGTGACCGACCCCCAATATTTTTTCAGCCCCAACATTTTCCCCAAACAAACCTACCCTCTATTTTAAAGCCTTAAGGGTGTCCCCACACATTTTTTTTATTTTTTAATTTTTTTTTTTATAATATTTGCGCCTACCGCTCCCACTGTGCCTTTTAGGGACGGGAAATGCAGACTAACCCCCATTAATTTTTTCCCCCTACATTTTGTCTGAACATACCTACGCCATATTTCCACTTTGTAGGGGTGCTCCCCTGGGGAAAACTAAGTGTTTGAAACCAAATTCGGCAAAACGTCTGGACCAGGAGTGCTAATGTTTGCGCGTTTTAAAGAGCAGTGGGAAAATATAAAAGACAAACCGTACAGTCTTTGCATATAAGATGAGGAAGTGGCTGGCAACATACCAGCTCAAGTCCAAACTGACATCAAGTTGTTTTGTTGGGCTCAAATAAAAGAAAAGCAACCCAGAGACGACTACAAGGAGTTTCTTGAAATTGTTTTATTATACCTTGGCGAAAATATTCATAATAAGCATTTTAGCCCACCAAGACCCATCAGTCATGCTCGATGGATGGCAAAAGGCATATATTGCCTAAAAATGTTTTTGTTCCGAAAATATATCGGTTCGGCCAAAAAAGAATTAAATGCACTTCTTGATGTGACCGTTTTCATCATAAAAATTTACGTAAAAGCTTGGTTTAGCGCTACCAAAGCAATAGAAGCTCCAAATAATGATTTGAATTTTTTGAAAGCGATTGCCAATTATGCTTCAATTGATAAGATTCTGTCGCAACGATTGGTCAAGAGATTCTGTGGACATCTCTGGAATCTCAGTGGCGAAGCTGTTGCTCTCGCACTATTTGATCCGAATATCTCTTGTGAAATAAAACGAAAAATGTCGAATGCAATTCGTATATTTGAAGAAGAGAAAGAGGAATTGGAGGAAGAGTTATCTGACGATGAGATGGACGAATCGTCTAACGAAGACAGCGAGGAAGAAGAAGACGATAATATCGGGGAAGAAGATGCCTCGGAGGATAGCGGCGACAGTGGCAACAAGGATTGTAATCCTCCAGTACATGTTGTTGGATTCGAAGGTGTGAAAAGAATTTACATGGCATCGAAACAAGTGAATCAAAAACTCATGAAAACTGATTTAAGCCACTACGTCACACCTGGGGCTCCAAAATTTTTTGCACGCTTCGGAATAACAACAAATTTCATTGCTTCCGATCCAAATACTTGGGAAAATCGTCAGGACTACCAGCGAGCGCTGCAAATATTACGTAAATTACATGTTGTCAACGACGCTGCCGAAAGAGCCGTAAAATTAATAGAAGACTATAACAACGTGTTGTGCCGTAACGAGGAGAAAAAAATAGTTTTGCTTCAGGTCGTGGCCGAAAATCGGAAACAATATCCATCACACGATAAAAATAAATTAATTTGATTTATAGTTATATTATTTATCATTTTTTATTACTTTCAAGTTAAAAAAAATATTTTTTTACGCTTAACAAAAGTTACTATTAAATTACAAATTAAAGACCTCGGATTTCTCGATAAAATAAATAAAAAAATTGTGGGATAACACCTTGAAGATAGAGGGTAGGTATGTTTGAAGAAAATGTTTTGGCTAAAAAAAAATATGGGCAGGTCATACATTTGACTTCTTTACATACATTACTAATTAAGTTTTCCCCAGGGGAGCACCCCTACAAAGTGGAAATACGGCGTAGGTATGTTCAGAAAAAATGTAGGGGGCAAAAATTAATGGGGGTCAGTCTGCATTTACCGTTCCTAAAAGGCAGAATGGGGGCGGTAGGCGCAAATTTTATAAAAAAAAAATTAAAAAATAAAAAAAATGTGTGGGGACACCCTTAAGGCTTTAAAATAGAGGGTAGGTTTGTTTGGGGAAAATGTTGGGGCTGAAAAAATATTGGGGGTCGGTCACACATTTAACTTCTCTAGGGTCACCCCTGCGATAGTTAGAGCGGTGAGAGCAAGTTTTACAAAAATGTCATTTTGTGTGGGAGACCCCCTAGGAATTTGAGATATGGAATTGGTATGTTCAGAAGAAGTGTTGGGGGCTAAAAATTAATGGGGGTTGGTCTTGATAATGACCCCTCTAGGAGGCACCATTGGACCGGTAGGAGCTGATTTAATATAACAATTTAAGAAAAAATAAAAAAAAATGTATGGGGACCACCCTAAGGATTGAAGATAGGGGGTAGGTATGTTCTAAGAAAATGTTGAAGTTGAAAAAATATTGGGGGTCGGTCATACATTCGATTCCTCTATGGTGACTTCTAGGACAGCTAGAGCGGTAGGAGCAAGATTTTTTTAAAATTGAACCTTTGTATGGGACCCCCCTTAGGGATTGGAGATAGGGCTTAGGTATGTTTGGCAAAAGTGTTCAGGGGGAAAAAATAATGGGGGCCGGTCTCACATTTGACCCCTCTAGGAGCAAAACCAGGGGAGTTTTGGGGCTTTTTGTGGATTTTTTCCCCTCTACGCCCAACTTTGACCCCGATGAGCGACCCCTAGATCCTATCCGACCTCCCCCATTTTTTGGCTCATACACTTTTTTTACCAACCTCACAAAATGAGCGGTTCTAGCGCTTCCAAATATTGCTGCTTAAAATCTCACACAACACTATCCCACCCTTAATACCCACATGTCCAGGCACCCAGATGAGTGCCAAATTCGAATGTCTCGCCATCTCATTAAGAGACGCCCGGCATTCTCGGACAATTCTAGATGTGGTGGTCACACCTGCTAGGGATTTGATAGCCGCTTGGTTGTCGGTGAAAATACAGATATCCCTAAGTGATATCCGTTGGCACCCTAACCAATCTGCAGCCCGTTTTATAGCCATTATCTCGGCTTGAAATACGCTACACTGGTCCGGTAGTCGAAATGAGAGCCTGTAATCCAGTTGACTCACAAAAACGCCACCCCCCACTCGACCGTCCATTTTGGAGCCATCAGTAAAAACCTTAAGTGTCTCCTCAGGAATATCGAGGCCCTCCGTCCAGTCGGACCTGTCCGGAATCCTTGTTACAAACCCGGTTTCGAACGAGGGTATGGGGGTGCAGTAGTCGATGTTCTCTGCGGCACCATGCTGCCTCAGGATTCTTGCATGACCGTATGGTTTATACGTCCATGCGTTAATTGCCGCTAGCCTAGTGGCTGTGTTCTCGGCTAGTTGTGTTGCGAGAAGGTCTACTGGTAGCCAATGAAGCATCGCAAGTAGTCCTTTCGTCGGAGTGGAGCGAAGGGCGCCTGTTATCAGCAGCGCACTTGTCCTAAGGATCCTATTGAATGCCTTTTGGTGAGTGGCCTTCTCCGTCGCCACCCACCAAACAGATACTCCATACATAAGTATGGGCCTGACAACCGTATTGAACAGCCAGTTGACATTCCGGGGTGTAAGACCCCAGTTGCTTCCAATGGCCTTCTTACAGCAATAGATGGCAGCGTTTGCCTTTGCCACTCTCGCTTGAGTGTTCATGTTCCATAGCAGCTTTTTGTCTAGAATGATTCCTAGATACTTAGCACTATCGGACACCGTGAGTTCGATTCCGCCTAATTTCGGTGGGATGAACCTGGGAATCTTGTTCCTATTCGAAAATAGAACAAGGTCAGTTTTGCCTGCATTTACCCCCAGACCGCTATCTGAACACCATTCAGAAAGAAGTTCAAGAGATAGCTCCAGGCGTTCAGACAGTATTCCCGGATATTTTCCGGATACTGCGACGGCCACGTCGTCCGCGTAGGCGACAGTCTTGACCCCCATATCGTCCAGTTTGACGAGGAGAGTGTTTATGGTAAGGTTCCACAGTAGCGGTGACAGGACTCCTCCTTGCGGAGTGCCACGCACTGCAGCCCTTGTTACCACGGACCTGCCAAGAGTTGACCTAATAGTCCTATGTCCAAGCAGTTTCATGACAAATTTGGTTATGGTATTATCTACCTCCAATTCGTCCAGGGCAGACCTGATTGCTTCAGGTTTGACATTGTTAAAGGCACCTTCTATATCGAGAAAGGCGGCCAGAGTGTACTCCTTGTATTCCAGGGATCTCTCGATGTATCCAACAAGGGAGTGTAGTGCCGTCTCCACTGACTTGCCCTTATTGTAGGCATGCTGGGAGGCAGATAATGACTCTGGATTGACGGACATCCTGATGGATGAATCTATAATTCTCTCCAGAGTTTTCAGAAGAAACGAAGAAAGACTAATCGGTCTGTAGTCCTTCGGTTTCGTATGGGATGTCTTCCCACCCTTTGGGATAAAAACCACCTCAGAGGTGGTCCATTTCCTAGGGATGTAAGACCATCTGAGACAGGCCAGATATATACTGGCTAACCATGGTATTATCCGATCGGCGTTCCATTGAAGGTCGGCCGGGATAATACCGTCGGGACCCGGTGATTTATAGGGCGCGAAGCTTCTGATGGCCCAACGTAGTCTATTCTCTCCAAAGGGCAGATTGACCACGCAGGGCTCAGGCGTGTCAGGTATGTCCTCCGTATCGGAAACGGGAAGACAACCAGGAAAGTGCGCATTCATAAGTTCGTCAAGGGACTCTTCGGCGCTGGTCGTCCAACTGCCACCTTGCTTTTGGATATAGCTGGGTGCAGAGGGAGCTTTCGAAAGGATTTTACGTAGGCGACTGGTCTCAGAAAAGTTTTCCACGCCGCCACAGAATTCTCTCCAGGATTGTCGCTTCGCCTTCCTTATCAAGTTCTTGAAACTGTTCACAGAGGCTTTATAAGCCGACCAGTTGCCTGATCTTTTAGCCTCGTTGAACAGCTTCCGACACACAGATCGTGAATTGGCAATGTCAGAGTTCCACCAAGCCGGTTTACTCCTTCCCCTCCTTATGGTGGGTTTGCATGCAGTTGATGTCGCAACACTTAATGCCCCTGTTAGCGTGTTGACGGCATCTTCGATATCCTCCATGTTGTTAATAACCGGAGGAGCAACTGGGAGAATCTGTGAGAGAGTATCGACATGCAGCTCCCACTTTGTTCTCCTTCTGTTGAGATATGGCAATTTCCCCTGACTTCCTACGTCCAAAGAAAATTCTATGTACAAGTGATCTGAGAATGAACAGTCACTTGAAACCCTCCATTCCCCTATCATATGCGAGTGTTTCTCGCTTATCAGAGTAACGTCTAAAACTTCCCTTCTGTTTGATGTGACAAAAGTTGGTTCATTACCTATATTAGCTATAGCCATATGATTGCTAAAAATAAAATCGAATAAAGACTCACCTCTAGCATTGACGTCTGAGCTGCCCCAGATGGTGTGGTGCGCATTGGCGTCTGCACACAGGATGACTGGCGTGTTTTTCTTGTTCGCCTCACGCAGCATTTTCCGAACCAAGGTGTTAGGCGGATTCTCCCCATGGTCGTGAGCCATGTAGCAGGAAGCCAACCAGAGTGTCTCCTTCTTTGACTCCATAGCTACAGCAGTTGTGTCATGATCACTGAAATCAGATAACATAAAGAGGTTAAGGGTTTTCTTAGCCAGTATGCAGGCTCGTGGCTTACCTGTGCCTGCTGTGTATAGCGTGTATCCGCTTGTGTTGAGTCCACGCACCTGACCCTCAGAGATCCAAGGTTCCTGGACCATTATGAGCTCCTCCCCACTACTTGCCAACCGGAGGAGCAGTGCAGCGGATGCTGCTTTGGAATGGTGAAGATTTATTTGTAAAACCTTCGCCATCCTAGTTGCCTTCAATAACGGTGACGTCGGCGTCCTCCTGATCCGAGTCCAGGAGGGCGTCTTCATCTGCCGCTTCATCCATCTGTTCAAAGAACTCACCCACCAGCTCTGAAACTGAGTTGGTGTCTTCTGTGTCAGATGGATTAGCGACTTCGTCATCGCACGACATACGGTCCGCATCAATCGGAGCCCCAGGCTTATCGCCAGAGGGTGGGGAACCGCCCTTGTCGTCGCCGCGGTAGACACGAAGATAGATCGTTCCGAAACCGTAGTAGATCTTCCCTCGTTTCTCTCGAAGCGGCGCCAAGGATTGTTCATTAAGAACAACGGTTACCCTTCTTGATCGTCCTTCAGGCTCAGCAACCTTAACTACTTTCCAGTCATGGGTCGGCAGTTGAGGATTGCTGTTTTGGAGGATTCTCAAAATCTCCGTGGGATCGCATGGCACAGCTGGTATTTTAGCTGTGGACCTAGGCCTTCGGGGAACCTCATTAAGAGGAACTGCCTCCAGCCTAGCTCCTTGCCATACTTCCCCAAGGGACGCAATTGTTTGCTTGTACAGCCGCGCCGAGCGCTCATCCGCACAAGCGATAAGCTTGACATGGCCCTGAAACCAGCCCGCATCATCACATTGGGGAGGTGGACCTGGATCCTGTTCCAGAATCCTCCAGTACACCTCCAACATCTTGAGTTGGACTAATTCCCAGTTCTCTGGAGAAATAGTCCCGTCTGCGTTACTCCTGTCCACAACAGCCCACATGAAATGTGACTTAGTCACCTCACTATAGGACTTGTGTAGCCGTGTAGGCGCGTGCATAGGACGCTTTGTCCTAGAATGTTGCTGCTCTTCCTCAGATCTCTGCCGTTTAGGCGCTGCTTTCACAGTTGGCCGTGTAGGCACTGCTCCAGCAGGAGGTTGAGAGCGTTGTAGCTCTTTAATTTGAACGTAACAGTAGAACCGTGCCTAAATTAGCGGTTTCGAATTTTCAAACCCCAATATTAGAAAAATGTAAAACGATTAAAATATTTGGTAAGATAATTTGAAATCAGGAGTCCTTAATCTTCTGGTTTATATAATTTAAATTTGAAATTTATCACAAATAGTACATATTTAAAACATTTTTACTTTTAGGTTACATATTGTTTCTAGGAACGGTTTTTATAGAAAAAATACCCCAGAATCTAAGGATTTAACGGCATTTTTTCTATCGAAAATTTCAAAGATTTTGAAAATTTTTTTGTATAAAATATTTTCAGAATATTTCCTATAGCAAAGTTCTCAGACTCTGATACATTTGTTTATAAAAAAAAATCTCCGATTCTGAGGCATATATTACAATTGAAAAATTCTCAAATTCTAAGACATTTTTTTTATAAAAATGTTCTCAGATTCTAAAATGTTTCAAATTTTGAAGTTAATAGAGTCTTAGGCATTCTTCTCTAGAAAAATTCACAAATTCTGAGGCATTTTTTATGTTTTTGTTTTTTATAGAAATTTTTTTTGGACAGGTGGGGGGGGGGGGGGGGTTGTCCTAGAAAATAGTATTATTACATTGTGATTAAAAAAAAATTAAGTTGCCCCCCCCCCTTTTCAAATTCCTGGATACGTCGCTGCAAGACTGAATGTCACAAATTTTTTTTTAAAAATCCCCCAAATTCTTAAAGAAAAATAAAAAAATTCTTTTTGAAATCGGAAAATTAATAAAATAATAAATCAAAACTATTTAAGAAAGTTCAGAAAAATGACAAGAGTGAAATAAAATATTTAAAAAAATTTGTAAATTAAAAAAAAAATTAAATTTGAAAAAAAAGAAACAAGTAAGAGTGTTAAATTCGGCTGTGCCGAATCTTTTATACCCTCCAAAATGCAAAAAAAAAATACAAAAAAATTGCAGGGGGGTTTTATTCTTTTTGTGAGGGGGGTGGCGGGTAGTGGTAATTGGGGGGACAAACTTCCATTCGAATTTGTGTTTAAAAATTCATTCTTATGCTTTTTGCTCTAAAGAAATACAAGTTTATCATTATTTAAAAAAAAAAAATTATTCCACGCCCATAAAGGGGGGGGGGGGGGGGCGGACTAAAAAAAACGACATTTTCTAATTCTCTGGGTCCTAATGCAGGACTTTGAACTTCTTGTAGCATAAAAATGTGTCATTTGTTAAACAAAAACACAAAAAATTATGTAAAAAATTGGTATTTTTCAGAGGTTGGTTTAGTTCTTCAAGGGGGAACTTTTTTCCCCCTGATCCGATTTTTTCATTTACGAACTCAAACTGCCTAGGAACATAAGACATATTCGTGCCAAATGTCGGGAGTCTAGCTCTTTCATTTTGGACTGCATTGTGTTAACTACAGACGGACAGACGGACGGACGGACATCGCTATAATGTCTTAGAATCGATCACTGATCAATAATATATCGTCGATGCGCCTAAAAATGGACTCATGTGTATTTTTTTTATTTTTTTATTACATCTTTATGATCCCATATTGGTCATACATTTACTCACTAAACCGTTTTTTGATATCTTGATTGGTTCAAAAGTTAGTAAAAGGAGCTATGTGTTCCTCATACTAAAAAAAGGTCTGAAAAGGAGTTATTTGTTAAGTTACACATAACTTTTTTTTGATAAAAAAGTAACAGAACGTGACAAAATGGACCACTATTTTAGTAATATGAGGTTTAGACATAGCATCTAAGTATTTTGAATTAATTTGTCAAGATTTTTGGAAAATACTTGCATATTTTCATGCTGTTATCTAAATCCTAAATGGCAGGTAATCAAGCCTTGTGAAAGCAATTAAATAATTTGACGGCGGAAAATTTTAGTATCTAAAGTACAGAATCTTTCACAGATGTCAATTTATGTCGAAGCTCTAGAAATGTAACAAAAAATATCACCAATTTTGCGAAAAATCTGTTGTTTGCTGTTTAATGAAGAGCTTTATAATCTAAAAATTTCAAAGACCTTGTCTAACTTATGTCGCTTTAAACCAACAACAAACTTTATTTAGTCTTTGTCCCTCTCGAAAAGAAATTAACAATAAGAATGGTTTCATAAACAAAAGGAGTTATGTGTAAAAAATATTTCGATTTCATTTGAATTTTGTTCCAAAAAGTACTTAAAAAAGGGGTTATATGGATGTTTTTTGAAAATTTTTGCACCACCGGAAAACCGTTAAATGTTTCATACTTTTTTTTGTAGTATGTGGATAGCATATCAGTACAAGAATTTTTTATAGAATGAACTTTTAAAAAATATCGCGAAGAGACGAAAATAAACAGTTTTTTTTTGCTCTCCTGAACACTTGTCCCAAAACACATGACTCCATTTTTAGGCGCAGCAACGATATATACTTTATGGGGTCCTCGACCGATATTTCGATGCGTTACACACGGAATGACAAAGTGAGTATACCCTCATACTGTAGTTGGTGGGTATAAAAATTAGCCAAAATTTAGAATAACTTATTCTAAATAATTGTGAAGAGTATTTCTGATTCGGTACATACGAAAAAAGTATTTTTTCTTGTTTATACATTGTTCCTCTACTTGTTTATTTACTATTTCATTTAAAATAACTAATTAATCTAATTGTGATTATATAGACAAATCAAACAACTACTTATGTATTTTTGTATACCCTTAGGATGGTTACAATTACCATAATAATTGGAAACAAATATTTTTTACAATTTTGACATTAAGATTAACTTTATTCACTACTAAAGTGTACATTACACGCAAACACGTTAAATTATTTAAAGCCAAAGTCATGTGTAAGTTCTTTTAATATATGCAGCATTTTAACTAATTGAATACAAAATTTAATGAATCCCTTGGGCTTAATCAAACTCTTGCTCGCTCATTTGCTCATACATAAATTTGAAAAGTACAAAGACATTTTCACTAGTTTCCGTAAAATCATTTAACATAAATGTCAACAAACGTGATGTTGCATTTAAAATGTCCCATAAGATGTATAACACGAATACGCATAATGACACTTGCTCATATCACAAAATCTATGGAAATCATTTTAGAAGCAGATTTTCAAGTAACTGTCAAATATATCAAATATATGTATGTTAGGGAGGTGCGAATTCGAATTAAGTGCTCAGATCAACTATATTAGTGCGGAAAAGTTAGTTTAAGTAAATACAAGCATTTTAAAACCAAAAGGATCAAAATCGGTCTATGTCTTCTGTTCACGCATCGCGGGTCAAAATTGGGGTTTTTGAAAACAAATAAAACATAATTAAAAACAAGTAGAAAAGTTAAATTCGACTTGGCCGAATCTATGAATATGCTCAACAGTGCCATTTTAAAGTCACACCTGATTTTCTAACGTGAAAAAAATTAAATTTTTGGTTAGAAATATTTTATTTTGTGTAAAAAAATTATTTTTAGTAATTTTTGAAAAAAAAAAAAATACAATTTTTTTTTGAGTGTAAAATTTTTTTCGAGTGCATTTTTTTTTTGTCTTAGTGTAAAAATATTTTTGAGTGACAAAAATACGTTGTAAAATATTTTTGTGACTTACCAATGTTTTTAAAACATGTTTAATACTTGAATTTAAAGTGAAACTAATCTGAAATTCACGGTTTTGCTAATAACTTTTGAACCACTGGACCGATTTAGCTTAAAATTCAATACGCATTAGGCCAGGGGAACGAAAAAAAAAAAGTTAGCATGTTTTCTATCTCGTAAATTCACGAAAAACCCTTGCCGAAATTCAGTATTTTGCTCATAACTGGACCGATTTCGTTGGATTGCAACACCAACCTGACCAGGTAAATGCCCAACATATTGTATATGCCAAACTTCAGGAGCCTCCGTAAAGTCTTTCAAAAGTTAGCGTGTTTTCAACAGACAGACAGACGGACGGATGGCAAGATCGTCCTAAAATCGATCGAGGTTCATGAATATATATGAGGCATTCCATGTCAAATCGGACACTTTAAAAATTTTTTTTTTTAGATTTTCCCAATTTGTATACATTTTTTAGTACCCTTCGAAAACTCCTTCGTGGCGATTTTTAAGTTTTAAAATTTAAATCTCATTTTTGAAAATGTTTGTACTCTAAGATTTTTTTTGAAATTTTTTTGTGTAAAACTTTTATCGATTTATTGTAATTTTCCAATCTTAAAATCATTTCTACTGTTCCAATGGTGCGTCATAGAGGGGTCATTTATAAGACCAACCACCATTAATTTTTACGTCTTAACATTTCTTTGGAACAAACTAATACCCTATCTCCAATTTCTAAGGGGGTTCCCACACAAAACGAGATTTTTTAAAATTTGCTCCAACCGCTCTAACTGCCCTAATAGTGCCCTTAGAGCAACAAAATGTATGACAGACCCACAATATTTTTTTAGTCTAAACATTTTCTATGAACACACCTACCCTGTATCTCTAGTTGTTACGGCGGTCCCCATACATTTTATTTTTATTTTTTGGAAATTTGTTTTATTTAATCAGCTTCTACCGGTCCAATGGTGCTTCCGAGAGGGGTCATTAGCGAGACCGACCCCCATTAATTTTTACGTCTTAACATTTCTTTGGATCAAACTAATACCCTATCTCCAATTTCTAAGGGGGCTCCCACACAAAACGACATTTTTTAAAATTTGTTCCAACCGCTCTAACTGCCCTAAAAGTGCCCTTAGAGCAATCAAATGTATGACCGACCCACAATATTTTTTAATCCAAACATTTTCTCTGAACACACCTTCCCTCTATCTTTAACTCTTAAGGCGGTCCCATACAATTTCTTTTATTTTTTGTAAATTTGCTTTATTTAATCAGCTTCTACCGGTCCAATGGTGCGTCTGATAGGGGTCATTAGTTTTTACTTTACACAATTTTTTTCGAACATACTTTGGCTCTATATCCACTCCCTAAGTAGGCTACCATACAAATTACAGTTGGAGCAAATTTTATAAAAATATAATTTTGAATGTAAGCCTTCTTAGGGAGTGGAGATAGGGCGAAGAAATGTTTTAAAAAAATGTTGTAGGGTAAAAATAAAAAGGGGGGTCGGCCTCACATGACCCCCCTCGGAAGCACCATTGGACCGGTAGAAGCTGATTTAATAAAACAAGTTTACAAAAAATAAAAAAAATTGTATGGGAACCGCCTTAAGAGTTAAAGATAGAGGGTATGTGTGTTCAGAGAAAATGTTTGGACTAAAAAAACATTGTGGGTCGGTCATACATTTTGTTGCTCTAAGGGCAGTATTAGGGCAGTTAGAGCGGTTGGAACAAATTTTAAAAAATGTCGTTTTGTGTGGGAGCCGCATTAGAAATTGGAGATAGGGTATTAGTTTGTTCCAAAGAAATGTTAAGACGTAAAAATTAATGGGGGTCGGTCTTATTAATGACCCCTCTATCACGCACCATTGGAGCAGTATAAGTGATTTTAAGATTGGAAAATTACAATAAAATTTTTTTAAAAAATTTTAAAAAATAGTAATAATCGTTATGCCACGATCCTCCAGGGCAAAAAATTTGTAGAATCGATAAAAGTTTAAAAAAAAAAATTAAAAAATCGAAGAGTACAAACATTTTCAAGAATGAGATTTAAATTTTAAAACTTAAAAATCGCATACTACACTCAAAAAAAAAGTTTGTAAAATGACATAAAATCCCCGTGATTTTACGGGGCAGGTTTTGTAAAATATGTACTAGCAAGAATCCCCGTAATGTTACGGGGATAATTTGTAAATTGATTTAACAAAATAAAATGTAAATTTACAATTTTTTTTGTAAAATGTTAACTTTGAGGTAAAAATTTTTTTTGTAAATTTACAAAAAATTTGGTAAATTTACAAAACAAAATTGTATACTTACAGAAAAAGGTTGTTATTTTACAAAGAAAAAATATAAAATGAAAAAAATAAATTGTAGATTAACAAATTATTTGGTGTAACCACTGTTTTTTTCGGAAAAAGTATTGAAAAACACGTATATTTACAATAATTTTTATTAAAATTTGCAAAAAAAAATTTAAATTTACAAATAAAAATTGTAAACTTACAAAAAAAAGTTGTAAATTTAGAAAATAAAGTAGAAAATCAAAAACCAAAATTGTAAATGTACAAATTGTTTGGTAAAACTACTGTTTTTTATGGCAAAAAACTTGTATATTTACAATAAAAAGTGGTAAATTTACAATTTTTATTGTATATATACCATTTTTTCTTATTTTTTTGCCGTAAAAACAGTAGTTTAACCAGAAAATTTGTAAATTCACAATATTGTTTTTGTATTTTCTACTTCATTTTTGTAAAATTACAACTTTTTTCGTAAGTATACAATTTTGTTTTTTAAATTTTCATATTTGTTTTGTAAATTTACAATAAATTTGGTTTATTTACATATTTGTTTTGTAAATTTAAAGGTTTTTTCCATTCGTGCATCTTACTTTTCCTTCTTCGGCAGCTGGAGTAGCACTTCAACAACCTGAAATGATTTTTTTTTCACTTGAACACATTTAACAAACTTTTTAATGTATAACACTGCACTTTTTTATTTTTTTGACATTTGGTTTTTCTTAAGTAGAACATATGAGAATTGCGAAGGAGGCTACACAAGAAATTTCTTATATTTTCAGGAAAAATTAGTCAAAAAATAACAATTTTTTTTTTGAATTTTTAATTATTTTCACAAATATTTTAAAAAAATCGGAAAATTTTTTGTAGGATATTGTAGGATATTGTAGATTGCATGTTTAAGTACCTGTTAAAATAAGAAAAACTTAATTTTTCATAATTGGCAGCTTTTTATTGATTTTAGGTGCCAAATTAAAAAAAAATCCAAAAAAATATGGTAAAATTACCAAAAAAATGGTAAAAATACAAAAAAATAAACTAGAACAATTATATAGTAGAAACACATAGAAATTGTGGTATTTAACTTAACGCAAATTACCAAAAAATGGTGTAAAAATTAATTTTTTTTTTGCCAAAGCTTACAATTAGTTGAAAAATTTTTGTGTCCGGAACTTAAAAAATTTCAAAAAAATTTTTTCATGAAATTTTTTATTTATAAAAAATTATTTTTAAATAAAATTTTTACTTCAAAACGCAAAAAAAAAT
The DNA here is from genome assembly GCA_963921195.1 of Pegoplata infirma. Lineage (NCBI taxonomy): Eukaryota > Metazoa > Arthropoda > Insecta > Diptera > Anthomyiidae > Pegoplata > Pegoplata infirma. The sequence goes on from OY992538.1 coordinate 108,786,425, forward strand.
CTGAACTTAGAAAATTTTTGCGTGTCCTATTGTTGAATAATAATTATTTTTTGTAAAACAACATTAATTCTAGTAATAAAATAAGTTTTGTAAATTACATTAGAATTTTGTATTTTTCAATACATACATTTCAAACTGAAAACGATCTTAAAAAAAAACAAATGTTTGTAATAACACATTTTTTTGGTAGAAGACTAAATAACATCAAGTAAAATTTTGTTGTACAATAACAGTTTTCTTGTGTAAAAAAACTAAACACATTGTAATACTTTTTTAATTTGTAAAATAATTCACTTTTTTGTAAATTTACCTAAAAAATTTGTAAAATAAATTTACCAACATATAATAGTAAAATTACAAAGCAAACTGTAGTTTTCGTTTTATTAAATATACAACAATTTTTGTAAAAAGACAAAAATATTAGTAAAATAGAATTACAAGACCACTTACTTGTAATTTTACAAACTTTTTTTTTTGAGTGTAGAGCGCTTTTAAGAATTTTTTTGGATTTTTTTTTTTTAAAGAAAGTAAAAAAACAAAAATTTTGAAACAAAAAAAATTGAAATTTGGACCATTATTGAAGAAGTTATGAGTAAAAGAAGTTTGAGTAAAGGAATAAACTACCAATTCGATATCTTTTGAACGGGTCATCAAAAAAATCTAAAAATTTACCACGAAGGAGTTTTCGAAGGGTACTAAAAACTGTAAACAAATTGGGAAAATCTAAAAAAAAAAAAATTCAAAGAGTCCGTTTTGACATGGAATGCCCCATATACATTATGGGGTCCTAGACCAATATTTCGAGGTGTTACAAATGGAATGACAAACTTATTTATTAGGTTGGGGCGATTAGTATGGAAGGAAAAAAATTTTAATGGGCGCTTCGCGTTTCTGATTCTTGGGATTGTACTGAGCAAAAAAGTCCACTAGGCCAGCGGTTACCAACCTTTTTGGCTCGCGTACCACTAATTTTAAATTTTATCAGCCGAGTACCCCTTAACGAGTTTTTTTTTTCATTAAACAATTCTCATATAAATATGGTTAGAAATTTAAAAAAACATAGGCCCTTACTACAAGAAAGCAAAAAGTCTATTTTAACAAAAGTTTTATTTTAAATTTCAAATTTTCAATACATTTTTTGAAAGTCGATTTTAAAAACAAAAACAATTTGTATGGAAATAAAATTAAAAGCTCAGTTTAAATTTATTTTATTTTCTTGTGGTAAGGCTGATATATTGTAAAGCTTAATTTTAGTTGTAGTACTTTTACTTTTATATAAAAAAAAACAAAAAAATTCAGTTTTATGCCTTAAAAAATGCCCTTAAAAACGGAAAATATGCTCTAAAAACAATAAAAATATGCTCTTAAAAAAATTATGTCCCCTTTTTTCGGTGTTTTTTACAATTTGTTAGAGAATAAACCCTCCAAATACTTGCGGTAGTAAGAGGACTAAAAATGTTCTGCAAAAATATTTGCCTTAATATTTTCTACCAAGTTGGTGAATATACCCATGTCTAAAGAAAACATAGTTTTATATACCGATATGACGCAAGAACAGGCGAAAGGGGAATCAATCATCACAATTTCGTAATTGTTGAAAAAAACATCCTTGTTAAATAAAAAATTTAAAAATAAATGTTGTCATAAAAAAAATTGGAAAATAATGTTTTAAAAATTTAAGAAAAAAAATAAAGTCCATGAAGTTAAATTCAAAAGTTAAATTCAATTTTACGTAACAACGGGAAGATAAATTCAAAAGTTAAATTCAATATGACGTAACAGAGGAAGATAAATTCAATTTTGAAATTCAATTAAAGAATTGCTTTTATTTCAAATAAAACCTGTTGGCGATAATTCTAAAAGGTAAAATAATGGTTTTAAATTTTGAATTTAAATATGGCGAACATTTGTCCAAATTTATGAAATTGGATTTAAGAAAAATTGTTCAACGTTGTATAAAACATTTGCTGAAGGATTTTGGCCAATGTAACCAAACTAAAAAAGTTCAAGACTATTGCGAGATATCAAATTAAAGCCTTTTTTATGGTCTATCCAAACATGGTAGTCGTTTTTCTGAATTGTATTTACTAAGGATTTTAAAAATTTTTTTGAAAAATATTCCTTTTTCGGGTTTATGTATGTGGAAAAGTGCTGAAGGATTTTTGCCAATGTAGCCAAACTAAAAAAGCTCAAGACTATTACGATATATCAAATTAATGCTTTTTCTATGCTCTATCTAAGTCTGGAAGCCGTTTCTCTGAATTGTATTCACTAAGGGTTTTAAAATTTTTTTGAAAAATGTTCCTTTTTCCGGTTCATGTGAGTGAAAAATTGTTGAAGTATTTTGGCCAATGTAGCCAAACTAAACAAGTTCAAGACTATTGCGATATGTCAAATTAAAGATCTTTTTATGCCTTATCCAAATACGGAAGCCGTTTTTTTGAATTGTATTTACTAAGGATTTTAAAATTTTTTTTAAAAATATTTATTTTTCGGGTTCATGTGTGTGAAAAATTGCTGAAGGATTTTGGCCAATGTAGCCAAACTAAAAAAGTTCAAGACTATTGCGATATGTCAAATTAAAGATCTTTTTATGCCTTATCCAAATACGGAAGCCGTTTTTTTTAATTGTATTTAATAAGGATTTAAAAAATTTTTTTAAAAATATTTATTTTTCGGGTTCCTGTGTGTGAAAAATTGCTGAAGGATTTTGGCCAATGTAGCCAAACTAAAAAAGTTCAAAACTATTGCGATATATCCAATTAAAGCTTTTTTTATGCTCTATCCAAATATGAAAGCCGTTTCTTTGAATTGTATTTACTAAGGATTTTAAAAATTTTTTGAAAAATATTACTTTTTCAAGTTAATGTGCGTGGAAAATTGCTAAAGGATTTTTGCCAATGTAGCCAAACTAAAAGAGTTCAAGACTATTGCGATGTATCAAATTAAAGCTTTTTTTATGCTCTATCCAAATACGGAAACCGTTTTTCTAAATTGTATTCACTAAGGATTTTAAAATTTTTTTGAAAAATGTTCCTTTTTCGGGTTCATGTGAGTGAAAAATTGCTGAAGTATTTTGGCCAATGTAGCCAAACCAAAAAAGTTCAAGACTATTGCGATATTTCAAACTAAAGATCTTTTTATGCTTTATCAAAATACGAAAGCCGTTTTTTTAAATTGTATTTACTAAGGATTTTAAAAAATTTTTTAAAATATTTATTTTTCGGGTTCATGTGTGTGAAAAATTGCTGAAGGATTTTGGCCAATGTAGCCAAACTAAAAAAGTTCAAAACTATTGCGATATATCCAATTAAACCTTTTTTTATGCTCTATGCAAATATGAAAGCCATTTCTCTGAATTGTATTTACTAAGGATTTTAAAATTTTTTTGAAAAATATTTATTTTTCGGGTTCATGTGTGTGAAAAATTGCTGAAGGATTTTGGCCAATGTAGCCAAACTAAAAAAGTTCAAGACTATTGCGATATATCAAATTAAAGATTTTTTTATTCTCTATGCAAATACGAAAGCCGTTTCTCTGAATTGTATTTACAAAGGATTTTAAAATTTTTTTGAAAAATATTACTTTTTCGAGTTTATGTGTGTGGAAAATTGCAAAAGGATTTTTGCCAATGTAGCCAAACTAAACAAGTTCAAGACTATTGCGATATATCAAATTAAAGCTTTTTTTATGCTCTATGCAAATATGAAAGCCGTTTCTCTGAATTGTATTTACTAAGAGATCTAATAATTTTTTGAAAAAAAATCTATTTTTCGAGTTCATGTATATGGAAAATTCATGTATATGGAAAATGTGTCAAATTAAAGATCTTTTTATGCTTTATCCAAATACGGAAGCCGTTTTTCTGAATTGTATTTACTAAGGATTTTAAAAAATTTTTGAAAAATATTTATTTTTCGGGTTCATGTGAGTGAAAAATTGCTGAAGGATTTTTGCCAATGTAGCCAAACTAAAAAAGTTCAATACTATTGCGGTATATCCAATCAAAGCTTTTTTTATGCTCTTTCCAAATATGAAAGCCGTCTGGCAATATCATGATTTCTACTTTATCGGCACTAACGTTATATCATATTCGCATTAATGTGTTTTAGCCAAAACATCATTTCAACTATAAACACTGTTTAACTGTGTTATGTGCGGTTCACAATTGCTGATTTTGATTGTTTATGGGATAATAAAGTTTTTTTTTTGTGTATCAAGCATTTTGCGCGGTTAAAATCAGTGCTAAATTCACTACTTTATGAGGGTGTCATGTTACACATTGTCGGAAAGGTCTTTAAATCACCTTTAAAGACCTTTCCAAATATTCGTCTCGATCGGACTAATAGTTTATCAGATATCTATATTTTTTCAAAAAGCAATCAAATTTTAACAAAAACACCTGAAAAAAGTTTAAAAAAATTATTTGTTTTATTTTATTTATTCAGTTTAGTAATACAAAGCCATGGTTTAATTGCCATGGTTTAATTTTCACGTAATAGAAAATGACTGTAACTGTTCTTGCAAAAGTTTGGAGCCTTAAAATCCATTTTTTGTATCACCAATAATCCAAAAATTTTACCTGAAATGTAATTTCCTTGTCTGTTACTTTAGCATCGAAACAAATTTTACTTTTCAGTTAATTCCATAATTTAAAAATATTCTTTATTTTATATTGATTTAATTTTATATTTTTTTCATGTTAACTCTGAACAAAGTACAATGATTTATAAAAAATATTTGCACACACAAAATACTTAATTAATTTTGTATGTATTGTAAGAAGTTGAGGTCAAAAGAAATTACAAACTACCGTTACATTTCGAACTTTGTATTTTCGATAAATTGTAATATGGCATTCACACCAGCGACCTTAAACAAGTTGTTCAGCAAAACACCAGTATCAGAATAAAAACGTAATGGACACAGAACAAAGACTTTGTTAAACATCTCACTCTTGAACACTTCAAAACAGCAAGTGTGAACGCCGTATAATACCAAATTCGCACTCATTTTTTTAAACATGTTTAACCACTTAAACATGTTTAAATTTAAACTTGTTACGGTACATAAACATGTTTAAGTTCTTAAACATGTTTAAAAAAATGAATGCGAATTTGCTATAAGATGACATATTGAAAGACTTATTTTTAAAAATACTTAAAAAATACACCATCCGACATGTCATCCAACTTGTCATCCGCCCATCGAAAAATAATAAAACTTTGATTTTTCATCCGACCATAGAGTAAAGATGATCAGAGATTTTGATAGACCCCATAACAATATGTCACTTTTTATAAATTGGTTCTCTTAGTGTTTAGTGCCATATTCACATTCATATTTTTAAACTAGTTTAAGCACTTAAACATGTTTATGTACCTTAACAAGTTTAAATTTAAACATAAGTGGTTAAACATGTTTAAAAAAAGGAATGCGAATTTAGTATATATGAGTTTTTACATGCAATAGTTAATGCAATTTTTAAACTAGTTTAAGCACTTAAACATGTTTATGTACCTTAACAAGTTTAAATTTAAACAAAAGTGGTTAAACATGTTTAAAAAATGAATGCGAATTTATCTAATAGTATTAAACTTTCATAGTTTAGCTACCTTGGCCAAAATGTGTTAGCAATTTTCCATATACATGAACTCGAAAAATAGATTTTTTTCAAAAAATTATTAGAACTCTTAGTAAATACAATTCAGAGAAACGGCTTTCATATTTGCATAGAGCATAAAAAAAGCTTTAATTTGATATATCGCAATAGTCTTGAACTTGTTTAGTTTGGCTACATTGGCAAAAATCCTTTTGCAATTTTCCACACACATAAACTCGAAAAAGTAATATTTTTCAAAAAAATTTTAAAATCCTTTGTAAATACAATTCAGAGAAACGGCTTTCGTATTTGCATAGAGCATAAAAAAATCTTTAATTGAATATATCGCAATAGTTTTGAACTTTTTTAGTTTGGCTACATTGGCCAAAATCCTTCAGCAATTTTTCACACACATGAACCCGAAAAATAAATATTTTTCAAAAATTTGTTAAAATCCTTAGTAAATACAAATCAGAAAAACGGCTTTCATATTTGGATAAAGCATAAAAAATCTTTAATTTGACATATCGCAATAGTCTTGAACTTTTTTAGTTTGGCTACATTGGCAAAAATCCTTTTGCAATTTTTCACACAACCCGAAAAAAAAATATTTTTCAAAAAATTTTTAAAATCAATAAAAGTTTGTTTTTTATTCGACCTTTTCTTTAGAATCTCAAATGAATAAATACTCAAGCTCGAGGTCATAAGTTTTAAATGTTTTTTTATTTATTTAAATATTTCCAATATTTCGATATTCTTTGAATATCTTCATCAGGGACAGTCTAATGTTTCACAAAATATAAATAAGAAAAACAACAAAATAAGTTAAAAACATCAATACAAAAAAAAAAAAAAACAAAGCTCACAAAATTTCAAAACAGTAATAACAATAACAACAAGAACTTACTAAATTTTATAAAAATCACACAAAAAATTCTTATTTGCTATGTAGTTCTCACTACCATCGTCATGATTGCACTGAATTTGTGTATTGCTTGGTCTTATTAACTAAATATCTATAATGTTTTGCACAGCCACTCTCCACATCGCTCTTAAAATTCATAGTTGTTGGTGTATTGATAATGTTCAGCATCTCCAACATATAGCGTCGTTTGTAATTTTGTTCTTGTTGTAATATTCGTACATCATCAAAGTTTGGCGAGTGATTAGTACTGGCACAATGGGCTGACAGTGCAGTTTTTTGTGACGAAATATTTAAAAAACGTTGATCGGATTTATGGCCTGATATTCTAGTTTTAAGTTTATTTTTAGTAGTCCCTACGTACACTTTATTGCAGTTTTCATCTTTTTTCCCGTTGCATGGTATTTTATATACGACATTGGCTTTCTCCAATATTTCCACTTTATCTTTAGTATTGCTAAATAATTGTCCAAGATTATAACCTGTTTTATGAGCCATTCTATACTTTTCTGCGTTATGTAGTCGAGATTTTTCAATTCTTTCGGACAGTTCTGGAACGTATGTCAACGATTTATATATAGTGGGTGATTCCTTATTTTCAAAATCACGTGTCTTTTGTTTTTTAAAATCTTTTATAAGTTTTGTTGCAATTTTTGTCGGAAAATTATTGTTATGTAACATGTCTTTTATCTTTTTTATGTTGTCATTATGAAATTCCTCGTCGCTAATATTTAAAACTCTCCTTATTATGTTTGAGGCTGTATTTATTATTATTCTCTTGGGATGTTTCGAATAAAAATTAATTATCCTACCAGACGCCGTTGGTTTTTGGTACCAATCTATTTTAATTTTATTATTTTGCCGTATTACTAAGGTATCCAGGTATGGAAGTCTGCCGTCAATTTCTTTTTCCATTGTAAATTTTATATTGTGATGGAATTTGTTCAAATTATTCATTATTTCCTCTATTTGGCTTTCTGTAACTATACTAAATAGATCATCTACGTATTTTGTCAATATTTTTGGTTTCTGCGTCAAGTTTTCTATACAAGTGTCCAGTAGTTTCTCCATCACGATATCAGCAACAATCGGTGATGCTGGTGATCCCATGGGTAGACCTTTCTTTTGAGAGTATATTTTATCGTTATATTTAAAATATCTATTTTCTTTTATACAAAATTTCATTATGCTCAAAAATTGTGTCTTTGACATATCAGTGAAAATTGTAATTTCATTCCACCTTTCTTCAATTATTCTTAATGCTAGATCGACTGGTACACTTGGAAATAACGACGTTTGATGTAGTGTCGTTATTTCCAAGTGTACCAGTCGATCTAGCATTAAGAATAATTGAAGAAAGGTGGAATGAAATTACAATTTTCACTGATATGTCAAAGACACAATTTTTGAGCATAATGAAATTTTGTATAAAAGAAAATAGATATTTTAAATATAACGATAAAATATACTCTCAAAAGAAAGGTCTACCCATGGGATCACCAGCATCACCGATTGTTGCTGATATCGTGATGGAGAAACTACTGGACACTTGTATAGAAAACTTGACGCAGAAACCAAAAATATTGACAAAATACGTAGATGATCTATTTAGTATAGTTACAGAAAGCCAAATAGAGGAAATAATGAATAATTTGAACAAATTCCATCACAATATAAAATTTACAATGGAAAAAGAAATTGACGGCAGACTTCCATACCTGGATACCTTAGTAATACGGCAAAATAATAAAATTAAAATAGATTGGTACCAAAAACCAACGGCGTCTGGTAGGATAATTAATTTTTATTCGAAACATCCCAAGAGAATAATAATAAATACAGCCTCAAACATAATAAGGAGAGTTTTAAATATTAGCGACGAGGAATTTCATAATGACAACATAAAAAAGATAAAAGACATGTTACATAACAATAATTTTCCGACAAAAATTGCAACAAAACTTATAAAAGATTTTAAAAAACAAAAGACACGTGATTTTGAAAATAAGGAATCACCCACTATATATAAATCGTTGACATACGTTCCAGAACTGTCCGAAAGAATTGAAAAATCTCGACTACATAACGCAGAAAAGTATAGAATGGCTCATAAAACAGGTTATAATCTTGGACAATTATTTAGCAATACTAAAGATAAAGTGGAAATATTGGAGAAAGCCAATGTCGTATATAAAATACCATGCAACGGGAAAAAAGATGAAAACTGCAATAAAGTGTACGTAGGGACTACTAAAAATAAACTTAAAACTAGAATATCAGGCCATAAATCCGATCAACGTTTTTTAAATATTTCGTCACAAAAAACTGCACTGTCAGCCCATTGTGCCAGTACTAATCACTCGCCAAACTTTGATGATGTACGAATATTACAACAAGAACAAAATTACAAACGACGCTATATGTTGGAGATGCTGAACATTATCAATACACCAACAACTATGAATTTTAAGAGCGATGTGGAGAGTGGCTGTGCAAAACATTATAGATATTTAGTTAATAAGACCAAGCAATACACAAATTCAGTGCAATCATGACGATGGTAGTGAGAACTACATAGCAAATAAGAATTTTTTGTGTGATTTTTATAAAATTTAGTAAGTTCTTGTTGTTATTGTTATTACTGTTTTGAAATTTTGTGAGCTTTGTTTTTTTTTTGTATTGATGTTTTTAACTTATTTTGTTGTTTTTCTTATTTATATTTTGTGAAACATTAGACTGTCCCTGATGAAGATATTCAAAGAATATCGAAATATTGGAAATATTTAAATAAATAAAAAAACATTTAAAACGTATGACCTCGAGCTTGAGTATTTATTCATTTGAGATTTTTAAAATCCTTAGTAAATACAATTCAAAGAAACGGCTTTCATATTTGGATAGAGCATAAAAAAAGCTTTAATTGGATATATCGCAATAGTTTTGAACTTTTTCAGTTTGGCTACATTGGCAAAAGTCCTTCAGCAATTTTTCACACACATGAACCCGAAAAATAAATATTTTTCAAAAATTTTTTAAAATCCTTAGTAAATACAATTTAGAAAAACGGCTTCCGTATTTGGAAAAAGCATAAAAGGATCTTTAATTTGACATATCGCAGTAGTCTTGAACTTTTTTAGTTTGGCTACATTGGCAAAAATCCTTTAGCAATTTTCCACACACATAAACTCGAAAAAGTAATATTTTTCAAAAAATTTTAAAATCTTTAGTAAATACAATTCAGAGAAACGGCTTTCATATTTGCATAGAGCATAAAAAAAGTTTTAATTTGATATATCGCAGTAGTCTTGAACTTATTTAGTTTGGTTACATTGGCAAAAATCCTTTAGCAATTTCCACACACATAAACTCGAAAAAGTAATATTTTTCAAAAAAATTTTAAAATCCTTAGTAAATACAATTCAGAGAAATGGCTTTCATATTTGCATAGAGCATAAAAAAAGCTTTAATTGGATATATCGCAATAGTTTTGAACTTTTTTAGTTTGGCTACATTGGCCAAAATCCTTCAGCAATTTTTCACACACATGAACCCGAAAAATAAATATTTTTAAAAAATTTTTTAAAATCCTTAGTAAATACAATTCAAAGAAACGGCTTTCATATTTGGATAGAGCATAAAAAAGCTTTGATTGGATATACCGCAATAGTATTTAACTTTTTTAGTTTGGCTACATTGGCAAAAATCCTTCAGCAATTTTTCACACACATGAACCCGAAAAATAAATATTTTTAAAAAATTTTTTAAAATCCTTAGTAAATACAATTCAGGAAAACGGCTTCCGTATTTGGATAAAGCATAAAAAGATCTTTAATTTGACACATCGCAATAGTCTTGAACTTTTTTAGTTTGGCTACAATGGCAAAAAGCCTTTAGCAATTTTCCACACACATGAACTTGAAAAAGTAATATTTTTCAAAAAATTTTTAAAATCCTTAGTAAATACAATTCAAAGAAACGGCTTTCATATTTGGATAGAGCATAAAAAAAGCTTTAATTGGATATATCGCAATAGTTTTGAACTTTTTCAGTTTGGCTACATTGGCCAAAATCCTTCAGCAATTTTTCACACACATGAACCCGAAAAAAAATATTTTTCAAAAAATTTTTAAAATCCTTAGTAAATACAATTCAAAGAAACGGCTTTCATATTTGGATAGAGCATAAAAAAAGCTTTAATTGGATATATCGCAATAGTTTTGAACTTTTTTAGTTTGGCTACATTGGCCAAAATCCTTCAGCAATTTTTCACACACATGAACCCGAAAAATAAATATTTTTAAAAAATTTTTTAAAATCCTTAGTAAATACAATTCAGAGAAACGGCTTTCATATTTAGATAGAGCATAAAAAAATCTTTAATTTGATATATCGCAATAGTCTTGAACTTGTTTAGTTTGGCTACATTGACAAAAATCCTTCAGCAATTTGTCACTCACATGAACCCGAAAAAGGAACATTTTTCAAAAAATTTTTAAAATCCTTAGTAAATACAATTGAGAAAAATGGCTTCCAGACTTAGATAGAGCATAGAAAAAGCTTTAATTTGATATATCGTAATAGTATTGAGCTTTTTTAGTTTGGCTACATTGGCAAAAATCCTTCAGCACTTTTCCACATACATAAACCCGAAAAAGGAACATTTTTCAAAAAAATTTTAAAATCCTTAATAAATACAATTCAGAAAAACGACTACCATATTTGGATAGACCATAAAAAAAATTTTAAAATCCTTAATAAATACAATTCAGAAAAACGACTACCATATTTGGATAGACCATAAAAAAGGCTTTAATTTGATATCTCGCAATAGTCTTGAACTTTTTTAGTTTGGTTACATTGGCCAAAATCCTTCAGCAAATGTTTTATACAACGTTGAACAATTTTTCTTAAATCCAATTTCATAAATTTGGACAAATGTTCGCCATATTTAAATTCAAAATTTAAAACCATTATTTTACCTTTTAGAATTATCGCCAACAGGTTTTATTTGAAATAAAAGCAATTCTTTAATTGAATTTCAAAATTGAATTTATCTTCCTCTGTTACGTCATATTGAATTTAACTTTTGAATTTAACTTCCCGTTGTTACGTAAAATTGAATTTAACTTTTGAATTTAACTTCATGGACTTAAAAAAATATGCTCTAAAAATGTAAAAAAATGCTCTAAAAAGTGTAATAATGCTCTAGAAATTGAAAATATGATCTAAAAATATGCTCTTAAACCTAAAATATGCAAAAATATGCTCCTAAGGCTAAAATATGCAAAAACATGCTCTAACAAATCGATGCCAGATTTCTTAAAAACTTCTGAAACGGATAAATACCTTACCCATTTATCAATAAAATGCACAGGAAAAAACATGATACTGCATATTTTTGGTTTCCCTGATTATGACACTGTTGACCAAATTTAAATAAGTTTTTAATAACCACGCCCACAAAAAGGGGGGGAAAAAAGAGCCTCTTTTGTATCCCCAGCATGACCTTGAATTTTTACGACATCAATTGTTTCATTTGCTTACCAAAAATAAAAAAAAATCCTGTAAAAAATGGAGTTTTTCAGAGGTTGGTTAAGTTCTTCAAGAAGAAATTTTGTTCCTCCTGTTTCGATTTTGCCCTTTTACGAACTTAAACTGCTTATGACCTTGAGACGTAATCGTGTCAAACGTCAGGAGTCTAGACATTCTATAAATATCTTAGAATCGATCACAGATTAATTATATATACTCTCTGGGGTCTTAGACCGATATTTCGACGCGTTACACACGGAATATCAAAGTGAGTGTACCCCCATGCTGTGGTTGGTGGGTATAAAAAGTACTGAAAGAAGTGGACGAGAACAACTATTAGTATTTCCGTTCTCTATGGACTTCAACCAGCTCGAATTTTATGAGAACTTTCGCATTTTTTTTTTGGTGTAGCACATTGATATTATTTAGTGTGATTACTAAACAAAAAAAAATGCGATAAAAATAACTAACATTTCGCGTACCCCCGTGGGCAGTTTCGCATACCCCCTAGTGGTACGCGTACCATAGGTTGGTAACCGCTGCACTAGACCATACGTCTACGGTAAAAATCGAGCTTCCAATTTTTGACTTGCAGTTACTACTCAGACTTCATTTTTTTGGAAAATTTGAAAATTTTCTTGGGCTCATATTTCGTAAACTATTTGAAATTTTAACTTATTTTCAAAAGTAACGTTGTAGCTCTCGGGCTACAATTTCTCTGTACATATTACTTAGAAAAAACTTCGTTTTCATGGTCAAAAAGTCGAAAATGTAAAAAATTCACCACTTTTTGTCACGTTTTTTTGGATATTTTGGCTTATAACAGCCAAACCATTGAGATTTTCGATCCAATACTAAGACAAAAATTGTAGCCAAGACAATAGTTAAGAACTCTCTGGTACATCGCAAAAGCATTGGAATGCTCCTTCAGGCAGTTATGACCTTGTGAAATTTTTGCACTTTAGTGTGGAGGGCATAAAAGAGCGGAGGGTATAAAAAAACAAGTAGAAAAGTTAAATTCGACTTGGCCGAATCTATCAATACCCTCCACAATGCTCTTTTAACATGATAGTAAATTTTTTAATGTAAAAATATGTACAATTTTGATTAGAAATATTTAGTTTTGAGAGAAAAAAACTTCTTTTGTCATTTTTGTAAAAAAGAAAAATTACTATTTTTTTTTCTGAGTGTAAAATTTTTTTCTATTGTAAATTTTTTTTCTGTGTAAAAATATTTCTGCGTGGCAAAAATACTTTGTGAAGTAATTTTGTGGCTTACCAATGTTTTTAAAACTTTTTAACATGATAATGTTTTTAGGCTGGTGTCTAATTTTAAAAAAGTTGCAGGACGCCACCTCAGTTTGACTATATAAGCTAACAATTAACGAAAAAGAAAACAAGAATTAATATTTTCATTTTCTTAAAACCAAAAATTTGAATATCTTGGGTTTGTAACTTGGATAATAATTCACCTCGTGTTGAATAAAACTGTTTTTCACCAGCTGGTGAATAAAAAGTAACATAGTTATTTTTCAACAAAAAAAAAAAATTTTTTCATCAATTTTTTTTTTTTCATCAAATTTTTTTTTTTTTACCAATTTTTTTTTTCCATCAAATTTTTTTTTCCATAAAATTTTTTCGTGATAAATTTTTTTCAACAAATTATAATTTTTTTTTTTCATCGAACTTTTTTTTTATAATTTTTTTTTTATCAATTTTTTTTTTTATCAAATTTTTTTTTTCACTAAATTTTTTTTCATCAAATTTTTTTTTTATCTATTTTTTTTTTTCACTCATTTTGTTTTCATCAAATTTTTTTTTTCACTAAATTTTTTTTCATCAAATTTTTTTTTTATCTATTTTTTTTTTCACTCATTTTTTTTCATCAAATTTTTTTTTCATCAAAAATTTTTGTTTGTCATCAAAATTTTTTTTTCATTATTTTTTTTGTTTTTTTATCAAATTTTTTTTTTCATCATTTTTTTTTTATTTTTTTTTTTTTATAAATTTTTTTTTTCATTAAAATTTTTTTTTTATAAATTTTTTTTATCATATTTTCTTCATCAATTTTTTTCATCAAATTTTTTTATCAATTTTTTTCTTACACAAAAAATATTTTTTTTTTCATCAAAAGTTTTTTTTTCATAAATTTTTTTTTTGTTTTTTCATCAAGTTTTTTTCAATAATTTTTTTTTCATCAAATTTTTTTTTTTCATTAATTTTTTTTTTTAACATATTTTTTTCATCAAATTTTTTTATCAATTTTTTCCTCACCAAAAAATTTTTTTTTCATCAATTTTTTTTTTTACATAAAAAAATTTTTGTTTTCATCAAAATTTTTGTTCACCAAAATTTTGGGTTCATTAAATTTTTTTTAACATAAATTTGTTTTTCGTTAAAAAAAAATATATATTTTTTTTACAAAACTACTTTTGCACCAAGTCTAAGCTTTTCGCACACAAATTTTCCATTTGTTTATCAAATGTACATAAAACAAGTGAGAATGATATATTCTTTGGTGCCGAATCTTTTATACTCTCCAAAATGTAAAAACACTTTTTTGCACTTATTTTTGCACTCACTTACGAAATGTACTGCTTTTTTGGTTTTTTAGTGGGGTCCTCGACTGATATTTCAATTCATTTTGCATTAAATACCAAAATAATATAACATTATTTTTTATAAAAAAACTGCTTTGGCAAGTACACCCAAATCTTCGGCAAAACATTATCATGATTGAATGTTTTGGGCAAGAGTACAAAATTCGCAGGCATTTTTTTCTAAAGCTCGGGTTTTTCATCACGTGAAACCAATCCGAAATTCACGGTTTTGCTAATAACTTTTGAACCACTGGACCGATTTTGCTGAAATTTAATGAGAACCAGAATAAAGGAACGAGAAATATATGTGCTTCAGAGCTCTCAGAGTTGAAGACTGAAAGTTAGTGTGTTTTTTATCTCGTGAATTCGCGAAAAACCCTTGCCGAAATTCACTCTTTTTCTTATAAGTTTTGAACCGCTTAACTGATTTCACTGGATTGCAATACCAACCTGACCAGGTAAATGTCCAAAATATATATGTAAAACTTCAGGAGCCTCCGTAAAGTATTTCTAAAGTTAGCGTGTTTTCAACAGGCAGTACATTTTATACCTTATGTGGTCCTAGACAAAATTTCGAGGTGTTGCAAACGGAATGACAAACTTATATATACCCTCCACACTAGAGAGGAGGGTATAAAAAAAATTATTAATTTTTTTTTTTTTTGTATAGCATTAATTCGTAAATATTTAGAAACGTTAACCCTTGCCAGCACGCTGTTAAAATTATTCCCAAATAAAATTTCAGAGATAAGTTCTAAAATTTTGGAAAGTTAATCACTCTAAATTTGTGACATGGACCGATTTTCTTCATTTTCATTTTAAAATGCTAGTATGTTGATATGTATTTACTTGAACTAACTTTTCCGTACTCTTAATAGTTGACCTGAGCACTTTATTGGAATACGCGCAACCCTAATGTTTATGTTATTAATATTTAATGAGTTTGTTTAAGATGAATTCGACGGCTGTTGGTGAATTAGAATTTCAAACTTTTTAAGGAAAGACTCAAAGTTATTTTGATGATATTATCAAAACAAAAATTTAAAAATTCAGAAAGATTTTTACTTTACAAAAGTCTCAGATTTTGAAAAATTGTTCGTTAATTTTTTTTTAGATATTGACATATTTCTCGAATCGCAAGAATTCAAACTAGATGCTCAGATTTAATTTTTATAGAAACTATAAATAGTCACAGATTATAAGACATTTCGAGTGATGGTTGTCAAAAGGTCAGAAGGCATTTTTATACACTCCTACAACAGTATGGACGTATACACACTTTGTCTTTCCGTGTGTAACGGACCCCATAAAGTGTATATGGGGCATTCCATATCAAATCGGACACTTGGATTTTTTTTTTAGATTTTCACAATTTGTTTACTGTTTTTAGTACTCTACGAAAACTGCTTCGTGATAAATTTTCAGATTTTTTTTGATAACCCGTTCAAAAGATATCGAATCTCTTTTACTCATAACTTCTTGAATAATTGTCCAAATTCCAATTTTTTTTATTTTTGTTTTTTTACGTACTTTAAAAAAAATCCTAACAAATTAATAAAAATTATCTAGTATGCGATTTTTTGGTTTTAAAATTTTAATCTCATTTTTGATTTTGTTATTTTTTTTATCTAACTTCTATCCATTCAAAAAATTTTTTTTTTTGTGATAGTGGGGTAACGATTATTACTATTTTTTTTATTTTTTTTTTTGAAAAATTTTATTGTAATTTTCCAATTTTAATAATAAAAAAAAATAAATACTGCCCTAAAAGTGCCCATAGAGCAGTCAAATGTATGACCGACCCACAATATTAGTTTGTTACCAACATTTTGTCTGAAAGCACCTGCCGTCTATCTTTAACTCTTAAGGCCGTCCCCATAATTTTCTTTTTTAATAAATTTGTTTTATTTAATCAGCTTTTACCGGGCCCGCCTAGGTGTGTTCAGAGAAAATGTTTGTACCAAAAAAATATTTTAGGTCGGTCATACATTTGACTGGTCTACGGCCACTCTTAGGGCAGTAAAGAGAATTTTATCAAAATGTAATTTTGTATGGGAGGCCCCTTAGAAATTGGAAATAGAGTATTAGTTTGTTCTGAAAAAATGTTAAGATGCAAAAATGGGGGTCGGTCTTGATATTGACCCCTCTACGACGAACCATTGGAGCAGTAGAAATGATTTTAAAATTGGAAATTTACAAAAAAAAAAAATTTAAAATATTTTGAGGATGTTTATTCTGGCTCGAGGTCAATATTTTCTTTACTAATTAAAACCATGATATTCTCATAGCATAATTTTCAAGAACATATTTTTTTTGTTTTAAAATTTATGTTGGTCATTTTTGCAAGACTTAATCGACACGTGTTTCGGAATTTGTCAGATTCCATTTTCAAGATTATTTAGCAAAAATAGAAACGATTTACACTGAAAAAAAGACATTACAAAAATTAAGGAAAAAAATGTCTTTGAAAATTTACCATGAATTTTCCTAAAATTTAGTTAAATTTAACTTAAAAATGAGAAATTTTCTTAACTATGAGGAAAAAATTTTAGTTCATTTACTTATAAGTAGTTCATAGTTTTCTTTAAATGGATTTTTTAATATTATGAAAAAAATTCTTACTGCCAAAGAAATTTTCCACAAATCTAAGAATCGTATCTTTTTTTTTAAGACATATTTCTTAAAAAACAATTTAGTTCAAGTTTAGTTAAAATTTACTAAAAAAACATCATCGTATTTCTCTTCTTTGAATTGAGGAAGTGTACTTCTTAGAATTTAGTTAATGACTTCTGAGAATTTAGTAAATAACTTCTTAGAATTTAGTTAAAAATTCAAAATGGCGATATCTCGAAAACTAAGCGAGATAGAGCGAAACGGATAAAATTTTCAATAGAAAGACTACAGAGAAAAATATGGAATAGCCTAGCTCTGCATATCTGTCGGGGTCTCAAGACCCTAATTTTAGATCTAAAATTTGAAATTCCCGAGATTTTATATATACACATATCTCGGAAAATACTGCCAACACGAGAAAAGGTCTAACGGCATTTTTGTAGCTCTTGACTCGTAGAACACTTCCGCAAAACACCCGAAAGCCCTCCGATTAATAGTTTTTGAGTTATCCAGTTTTTAATATTCTCAAGACCCTATCAGGCCCCTTATTACCTTATCTCAAAAACTAAGCAAGTTAGAGCGAAACGGACACAAGTTTTGGTTCAAAATCTATGGGGAAACTTAAAGGACCCAACGGGGTCTCGAGTTAAATGGGGTCCGAACCCATGGGTCCAGGGTTTAGATCCAATCTATTTCTTAAATGTGAAGTATAATTTTTCCCATTTTCTAGTTAAAATTGGGTTAAAATTAAATAATATTGTTTTCCTTATTTTTGGGAAAATAATGAACTAAAACCAAGAAAAAAAATCTTTGGAGCCAAATCATTCCTTCTTTTTCTCAAAATTGAGTTAGTTTTCCCAGATTTTAGTTCACTTTTTTTTGAGTGTACTACAAAGTAGCAAACGAGTCTAATGACAAATCGTTTGTGCACAAACTAAAGTATTAATACATATTCGACTCTATCCACAATGTGAATTAGAAAGACGAAGAAATTGTACTATACTAGTAAGTCAACGATTGTCAATATCCAACAAAAATATTTAAAACATTTTTATATATGATAGTCCATTGGACTACAACAATATGTTATTTTGTTGTTGTGAGTGTAATAATACCACATTAGGGTTATTCATTTTATGGCGTGCCAACCATTATGTTCAAATTCTGATTAATTTTTATTAAACAACAAAAATTATTTTATTCGACCTTTAAAATATTATATTTTGAGGATGTTTATTCTCATAGCATAATTTTCAAGAAAATTATTTTTTGTTTTAAATTTATTTATTTTGGTAATTTTTGCAAGACTTAGTCGACACGTGTTTCCGAATTTGTCAGATTGCATTGTCAAGATTATTTAGCAAAAATATCTATCTTTTGTTAGATTTTTATTCTGTGTGTATTTACAGATCAAATTTTAGTGGAATTGGTTTATTTTTTTGCCACTCAGCAAAAACTAGGTAATGTGTTGTGAAAAGTAATGACTGCCAATTACATTACTTATAACAACTATAAATAATAAGTTATTGAGAATGTTAAAAATAAATACTTATTTACAAGTTCACTTGGGAAATTAAGTCCAATCAGAAAAAAACAATATTTGTTTTACCTTTTTAGCTTAAAGTTTCGCGAAAACGAATAATCTAATGATAAATAGTTATTTCAAACTCTGTTTGCAACTATTTATTTTATTCCTTATAAGTAACTACTTGTTTTACTCGTTATAGGTAAGTAGTTATTTATCTCCCTACTCGTAAGCTTGAAAGAACAAATTATTTTTGTCTCACGGCCTTTATAGAATAAGTAGTGTTTCATGCAATGAGTAAGTACATACCAATAATTATTACTAAGTACTATACTCATTACTAGGAATGCAAAAATTTGCTGTGCAATAGACCGATTTAACTGAATTTGGGGGACTAAGTTCAAAAATATCAAATTATATTCAGATTGGATTAGGTTACTAAAGTAAATGTTTAACACCTAAAAGTAAACAGCCATACCATAGAAAAATAAAATAAATTTTAAATCGACTTTTAATTTTATTTCCATGCAAATTGTTTTCGATTTTAAAACCGACTTTCAAAAAATTAATGGAAAACAATTCTATCAGCCTTACCATAGAAAAATAAAATATATTTAAAATCAGCTTTTAATTTTATTTCCATACAAACTATTTTTGTTTTTAAAATTGACTTTTAAAAAATGTATTGAAAATTTGAAATTTAAAATAAAACTTTTGTTAAAAGAGACTTTTTGTTTTCTTGTAGTAAGGGCCTATATTTCAAGAGGCGAACCTACATTCCAAATTTCAAGTCCCCATTTCGTTACCAGTTTTATTCCATTTGATTCCCTGTTCCATTCCGATTAGCCCTATGTGGCTTTCATTCCGTTCCGAATATGCGCTTACATGCGCTAAAAACAAAAAATTCTTTGCCTTCTTTAGCAATATTTTTTCGCTAAATGATCCTGCATTCCAAATTTAAAGTTACCAGGACCATTATTTCAGGAATTATAATAAGTACCAAAATACACTTTTTTACCCCTCTTAGAATCGGAATTTCGAAAAAGTACTTTTTCAGAATTTTTCCCGTTGTTGGAACTAACATTGTAATATTTTTTTGTAGGACCTTAATTAATTAAAAAGTACATTTTTTACTACTTTTTACCCTTAGGAGTCCGAATATCCAGAAAGTACTTTTTTGGGAACGTTTTTCCGTTAGAGGATCCTACATTCCCATTTTCAAATTCAAATTAATAATTAATTTTTCAGAAAAAAATAGAAAGTACCAAAGTGATCGCTTTTTATCCCCTTAGAATCGGTATTTCGAAAAAGTACTTTTTCAGAATTTTTTTCGTTGTTGGAAACAACATTGCAAATTTTAATTTTTTTGTAGGACTTTAATTTCAAAAAATATAAAAAGTACCAAAGTACAATTTTTTACCCCTTTTTACCCTTAGGAATCTGAATTTCCAGAAAGTACTTTTTATGGGAATGTTTTTCCGTTAGAGGATTTTTTTTCAGAAAAAATAAAAAGTACCAAAGTACACGCTCTCAGAATTTTTTCCGTTTTTGGAACCACCATTGCAAATTTTAATATTTTTGTATGACCTTAATTTCAAAAAAATAAAAAAAGTAAAATTTTTTACCCCTTTTTACCCTTAGGAATCCGAATTTCCAGAAACTCCTTTTTTTGGGAATGTTTTTCCGTTAGAGGATACTACATTTCAAATTTCAAATTAATTGGATTTTTTTTTTAGAAAAAAAAAAGTACCAAAGTACTCGCTTTTCCCCCTATTTCAACCCTTCGTCTTTACCCCTTAAAATCAACATTTCCAAAAACCCAGCCTTAGCGGATATGTATTCCGGGAGGTGAAACTACAATCCAAATTTCAAGACTCTAGCTTCAGTGGTTTGGGATGTGGGATGATGCGTGATTAGTATGTCAGTCACGTAACTACTTTATATATGGGGCATTCCATGTCAAATCGGACACTTTGAAACATTTTTTTTTGTCAGATTTTCCCAATTTGTTTACAGTTTTTAGTACCCTTCGAAAACTCCTTCGTGGTAAATTTTCAGATTTTTTTGATGACCCGTTCAAAAGATATCGAATTTTTAAAAATTGGTAGTTTGTTCCTTTACTCAAACTTCTTTTACTCATAACTTCTTCAATAATGGTCCAAATTTCAACTTTTTTTTCAAAATTTTTGTTTTTTTACGTATTTAAAAAAAAAAAAATCCCAAAAAATTCTTAAAAGAGTTCTAGTATGCGATTTTTAAGTTTTAAAATTTAAATTTCATTGTGGAAAATGTTTGACACTTCGATTTTTATTGAAATTTTTTTGAGTAAAACTTCTATCGATTCTACAAATTTTTTCCCAGAAGGATCGTGGATAACGATTATTAAAATTGCAATGAAAAAGAGTTTATTCTGATTCGAGGCCTTTTCATGTTCTCCATTATGAATTAACATAACAAGTACTTATGATAACTCTACTTTCTTTATTAGGATATTCTCCCATTAAATACTCATAGAGTTTCTTGCTTTCAAAAATTTTGGCAATTTTCAGGAATGAATTGACGATCGTTTCGGAGGTGTTCCAATTCCCCCATCATCAGAATTCTTTAGAAAATTAGGTAATACTGTTAGCATGCAAACATCAAATATTCATACTCTAAATAATCTCAACTTAGTGAGAAAGCAAATATGATTTTCGAAGTTCCACCAGCATTACACCAAATATAATTTGAAAGCAAGTTTTTTTGGTTACTGCATATACTACCGACGGTAGTTGTTAAATACAGTTTTTTGTTTTTGCCTTCTGTTATAGAAAACAAATTCTCTCGTATCAAGAGGGTTACCAAGTGTGTTTTAATTTTTATTAAATTTTCATTCCTGAAAATTGCCAAAATTTTTGAAAACAAGAAACTCTATGAGTATTTAATGGGAGAATATCCTAATAAAGAAAGTAGAGTTATCATAAGTACTTGTTATGTTAATTCATAATGGGGAACATGAAAAGGCCTCGAATCAGAATAAACTCTTTTTCATTGCACAATTAAAAGGTCGAATAAATAACTAATTTTTATTATTTAATAAAAATTAAAACACACTTGGTAACCCTCTTGATACGA
The DNA here is from genome assembly GCA_963921195.1 of Pegoplata infirma. Lineage (NCBI taxonomy): Eukaryota > Metazoa > Arthropoda > Insecta > Diptera > Anthomyiidae > Pegoplata > Pegoplata infirma. The sequence continues at coordinate 108,808,332 of OY992538.1, forward strand.
GAGAATTTGTTTTCTATAACAGAAGGCAAAAACAAAAACTCTATTTAACAACTACCGTCGCACAGAAAAAAATATGGGGAAAAACAATTTGAGTAATCACTTGTTTAAATTTAAAAAAAGTTTTGAGTAATTTTTTAATTGACGCAATTAAAAATTTACTCAAAAATTTAAAAACAAATTGAGTAAATAATTTAATAAGAATTTAATAGCTTTTTTAATTTTTTTTTGGAATTTTCTTAGTTTTTTTAATTCTCGTTTAGTTTATAGTTTTTTGTATATATACATGAAAGTTTGTAATCATATTTATAAAATTTTTTTATGTCTTTAAGACAAAAATATATTTGGTAAAGTTTGAAAAAACATGTTTTTTTTCTTTGTAAAAAAATATGAAATTTTTTTAAACTTTGTTTTTTTTAGAGTAGAAACAGAATAAGCCCGGCACGACTTTTTCCATACGGTTTGGCAGATTAAACCGGTGGCCGGCGCCGATGTGAAATAAAACTTGTTGTGTTTTTAAAAGGTGGTGCTTCTTGTTCCTGCACTTAATAGTGTCAATTAAAAATTTACTCAAAATTTTTTGGCAAACATTTAATAAATTTTTATTAAAAATTTACTCAATACTATTAAATCGTTTACTGGTGGAAAATTGAGTAATTTTTTACTCAATAGTATTAAAAATTTACTCAAATTTTTTTTTTATTTCTTTCTGTGCGGTAGTATATGCAGTAACCAAAGAAACTTGCTTTCAAATTATATTTGGTGTAATGCTGGTGGAACTTCGAAAATCATATTTGCTTTCTCACTAAGTTGAGATTATTTAGAGTATGAATATTTGATGTTTGCATGCTAACAGTATTACCTAATTTTCTAAAGAATTCTGATGATGGGGGAATTGGAACACCTCCGAAACGATCGTCAATTCATTCCTGAAAATTGCCAAAATGTTTGAAAGCAAGAAACTCTATGAGTATTTAATGGGAGAATATCCTAATAAAGAAAGTAGAGTTATCATAAGTACTTGTTATGTTAATTCATAATGGGGAACATGAAAAGGCCTCGAATCAGAATAAACTCTTTTTCATTGCACAATTAAAAGGTCGAATAAATAACTAATTTTTATTAAGTATTTAATAAAAATTAAAACACACTTGATTATTAAAATTTTTTTAAATTTTTTGAAAAAATTTTATTGTAATTTTCCAATCTTAAAATCACTTGTACTGCTCCAATGGTGCTTCATAGAGGGGTCATTTATAAGGCCGACTCCCATTAATTTTTACGTCTTAACATTTCTTTGGAACAAACTAATATCCTATCTTCAATTTCTAAGGGGGCTCCCACACAAAACGGCATTTTTTAAAATTTGCTCCAACAGCTCTAACTGCCCTAATAGTGCCCTTAGAGCAACAAAATGTATAACCGACCCACTGTATTTTTTTAGTCCAAACATTTTCTTTAATCACACCAACCCTCTATCTTTAACTGTTAAGGTGGTCCCCATACAATTTTTTTTATTTTTTGTAAATTTGTTTTATTTAATCAGCTTCTACCGGTCCTATGGTGTGTCCGAAGGGGTCTTTATAATGGTCTTACTAATTAGTAAGACCGACCCCCATTAATTTTTACCCTACAACATTTTTTTAAAACATACCTACGCCCTATCTCCACTCCCTAAGTAGGCTCCCATACAAATAACAGTTGGAGCAAATTTTATAAAAATGTAATTTTGTATGGGAGCCTACTTAGGGAGTGGAGATAGGGCGTAGGTATATTTAAAAAAAATGTTGTAGGGTAATAATAAATAGGGGTCGGCCTCACTAATGACCCCTCTCGTATGCACCATTTGACCGGTAGAAGCTGATTAAATAAAACAAATTTACAAAAAATAAAAAAAATTGTATGGGAACCGCCTTAACAGTTAGAGATAGAGGGTAGGTGTGTTCAGAGAAAACGTTTGGACTAAAAAAATATTGTGGGTCGGTCATACATTTTGTTGCTCTAAGGACACTATTAGGGCAGTTAGAGCGGTTGGAGCATATTTAAAAAAATGTCGTTTTGTGTGGGAGCCCCCTTACACTAAGAAAATTACGTCATTAACTGTTTGTAGGTTATTTTAAAAAGTAATCAGTAAAGTTATTTTAAAAGAAAAATCAGTTATTTTATAAAGGATTTAATTTTTTTACTATTTCTGTAGTTTAAAAAATATAATTTACTGTCTTAAAAACGAATTTTCTGTTACATTTATTTTCGGCAGTAAAAATTTCTTCTATAGTTTTACTGTTTTTTAATACAAAATAAGTAAATATTCAGTAGTTTTTTAATGTTTTGGTTAGTCATTAAATTAACTTTTAAAATTGACTGTAATGTGTTTTTATTTTAAATGAAAAAACAGTGGAATGGTTTTTAAATAAAACTTCATTTGTTTAAAGTGAATATTCATTGGAATTTACCTACATAATTTTTTGAGTGTAGAAATTGGAGATAGGGTGTTAAGACGAAAAAATTAATGGGGGTCGGGCTTATAAAGGACCCCTCTATGACGCACCATTCGAGCAGTAAAAAATGATTTTAAGATTGGAAAATTACAATAAAATTTTTTCAAACATTTTTAAAAATTTGTAGAATCGATAGATGTTTTACACAAAAAAATTTAAAAAAAATCGAAGAGTACAAACATTTTCAAAAATTAGATTTAAATTTTAAAACTTAAAAATCACATAGAGCGCTTTTAAGATTTTTTGGGGATTTTTTTTTAAAAAGTACGTAAAAAAACAAAAATTTTGAAAAAAAATTTAAATTTGGACCATTATTGAAGAAGTTATGAGTAAAAGAAGTTTGAGTAAAGGAACAAACTACTAATTTTTAAAAAATTCAATATCTTTTGAACGGGTCATCAAAAAAATCTGAAAATTTACCACGAAGGAGTTTTCGAAGGGTACTAAAAACTGTTAACAACTTGGGAAAATCTAAAAAAAAAAAAATTCAAAGTGTCCGATTTGACATGGAATGGCCCATATATAGATTTAAAATAAAACTTTTGTTAAAATAGACTTTTTATTTTTCCTTGGTACGGGCCAAAGTTTTTATCAAATATTTCCATTTTTATGAATTTTGAGTCAATTATGTGAATATCAGGAGGGTGGTTTGTGTGGGGACTACGAGAAGGACTGACCCAAAATATGGAAAGATGATTCGTTCATACAGAGTTTGATTACCTGTTAAATTTTAAAGCGATATCTATTATAATACGGTTATTAGAGTAATTTTACCCTAATCCAAAGGGAGCGTTTGGGAGTCTTAACATGGACTGATTTTTTCCAATTTCAATAGGCTTCGATCTTGGATGCTTAAAATTATGCTTAAGTTTCAAATTTCAAGTCAATTGATTGAAAATTGCGACCTCTATGCTACTTAAACCAATAAATGGACAGACGGACGGACATCGCTAAATCGACTCAAAAAGTATTTCTGGGTCGTTTATGGAATCTTCAAACATAAATATCTTTAAAACTGTGTAACCTAAAGCGATTTCAAGAGCAGATTGGGAATCAGGAGTTCAAAGTTTGTCTTAAACATTCAAAATACATAATCTAAAAAAAAAATTATGTTGATCGCACTTTTAGGTTACAGCTGGTTCCGACTAGCCGTGAGTTGATTTCTTTTTCGAAATTTTTTTTGTGGAAAACTTTTATCCATCCGAAATTGTGATATTCTTTAAAAAAATTTCCTGACCCTAAAACCGAAAACCGTTTGACCAAATTAATAAAATTGATGTATCTCAAAAATTATTATTTTATCTTTCAATTTTGCCACCATTTTCTTCTCACAAACTTGAAATTGCGTGCGGCAATTTTCAACCGATCGAGCTCATATTTATGTCAAATTTTATTTTACCCTAACTTTAACCACATCTGGGCTCTAATTAAAAAAAAAATGTTTTTTTAATTTTTCAAAAACCCAAATTGGTGGAAATTTTCTAAAAATCCAAAACTTCGATCGAAGGACGTCATGGGTTTTTAAATAATGGGATTTGACTCAACACGGTGAGCCTCAGCGATGTTTAGGTTGAACTTTAGTGTCGACGAAAAGTGTAAGCGCAGTTCGATTTCTACAAGATTAAATGTCACAAAACTGTTAACAGCGAAATCGCGAAATTAGGGTTTTTGTATTATTTTAAATATTGACATTAAAGTTTTTAAATATTTTCAAAAACTGAGTATAAAGTTTTAATTGTACTTAATTAAAGGTCACAAAACAGTAAACAACGAAATCCTATCTTCTTTAGTTCGCGAGAAATAGCGAAATTAATTTTTTGCTGTTTTTGTTTCGTTTTTTATCTTTAGATACATTTCTTTAAAATGCGCAGTTTTACTTGTGCTTGATCAAAGGTCACACAGCTATTGACATCGAAATTGTAGGTGTTAAATTCCGCGTGATATCGCGTAATTATATAATTTTTATTTAAATATTTATTTATATTTTTAAACCGGTTCTTTAAAAATAATAAAAAAAAGTGGTATGAAGTTTGATTTGAGCATGTTGGAAGAAATTAAAACTGCCCACAAAAAAAAATATAGCTGCTCACTTGCGCGAGAAAAAGCGAAAAACAGCTTTTTGGGGGTATTTCTTGTTTTGATTAATAAAAGAAGTTTCTTTAACATTGTTGAAAAACACAAAATGCAGTTTGATTTACTATTGATGAAAGGTGGTAATACTGTTAACATTTAAATTCTAGCTGCTCAATTCTTCGAGATATCGCAAAAAACTCGCTAAACTACTATTTATTCATTACTTTGTGTTACTATTTATTCATTACTTTGTGTTTTTGGTCTGTAAAAACATTTACTTCAATTAACGACAAAAATGTGGTATGCGGTTTAAATTCGAGGTTATTAAAGTTGATAAAACTGCAAGCATACAAATTATAGGTGATCAATTTCCCGAGAAATTGCAATACTACTGTTCAAGCTTTTATATTAATTAATTTATATTTTCTTTAGTGGCTAAAATAAAGGAAAAAAAATCAAGAAACGACAAATATATTGTATGCAGTTTAAATTTTATGTGGTTAAATGTGGTAAAACTGCTCAAATCAATATCTTGCCTGCTAATTTACGCAAAAAATAATATTTTTTCCAATTTTTTATTTTTTTTTTATTTTGCTATTTTTCGCGATATTGAGAAGATATGATTTCGATCTAAACTGTTTTGTGACCTGTAAATAAATACAATTAAATCTGCATACTCAGTTTTTGACGATATTAAAGAAACTTCATCATCGAAATTTTAGAAAATACAAAAACACTAATTTCGCGATATCTCGCTTATGCGAGCAGCTATGATTTCGCTGTTAACAATTTTGTGACATTTAATCAAGTAGAAATCGAACTGCGTTTACACTTTTCGTCGTCACTAAAGTTGAACCTAAACATCGCTGAGGCTCACCGTGTCAAATTAAGTTTAAATAAAAGATCATCTCAAGCTCTATGAAAATATGTATTCAAAGATATATTTTTTTTTAATTTCCAAAATGTATAAAAAAGACGCAATTTTTCCAAATTCATATTGCAATATTTCGAAAACCATTTAATCAATTTAATTTTTTTATTCGTTTTCATTATATTTTTTGACTTTTTTTTTAAATTTTAAAAATCTAAGAACTTTGATCGCCAACGTTGTGTTAATTTAATCCGATTGGTCTTAAATTTTTGCCACATAGGTATTAGGCCTAGGAGAATATAAATTTTCCCAGACGTTCAAAATAAGGAGGTATATTTCCTATAAAATTTGTTGGTGCCAACTTTCGAATACTTTACAGTGGAACTACAGAAAGTACTAAATTTGCAGTTTTAGAAATCTTCAAACGCGAATATTTCAAAAACGGAACAATTTTCAAAGCAGAAAGAAAAAATCAAATCAAGGCAACTAGCCGTGATTTTGTTTTGAATCAATCCGAGGAATAATTTTTTGCCATTCAGAAAAACTGTATAAAAACTGTACAAAAAACTCTCCCTTGTAAGTTTACTAAAAACTGTAATTTATTTTTCTTCCGTATTATAAGTGCCAACTTTCGAATACTTTACAGTGGAACTACAGAAAGTACTAAATTTGCAGTTTTAGAAATCTTCAAACGCGAATATTTCAAAAACGGAACAATTTTCAAAGCAGAAAGAAAAAATCAAATCAAGGCAACTAGCCGTGATTTTGTTTTGAATCAATCCGAGGAATAATTTTTTGCCATTCAGAAAAACTGTATAAAAACTGTACAAAAAACTCTCCCTTGTAAGTTTACTAAAAACTGTAATTTATTTTTCTTCCGTATTATAAGTTTTATAACTTATTTAATCCTATTTGAAAATTTATTTTTTTTTATTTTTGTGTGTTTAAGTAAATAATATATGCAAAAATTAAATTTCACATCAAAAATTATATAAAAAACAGTTTTACAAGTTTTTATTACAAAACACACATAAGGTACACAAAAAGACACCACTGTTGGGAAATGTGTCCCAATAGTAACATTTTTGGCACCATTTTAAAAAAAAAATTGTTTTTACAAAAGTTTTATTTTAAACCAGCGATGTATCCAGGAATTTGAAAAGGGGGGGGGGCACAACTCCCAAAATTGTTTGCCATCGCCTATTTATATTTATTTAAGGGCACGTGCCCCCTGTGCCCACCCCCTGTATACGTCCATGTTTTAAACCCAGGAAACAGATTCTTATTACAATAGATTCTTGAATATATTCTACGGTAATCGCAACAAAATTTTCTATGTAAAATTTTTTGTCAAAGAACTACTTGCTCTAAAAAACGATTGCTGTCGGGAAAAAATTTAAAAAAGATCAGTGATACTGAAAGTAGAATCCGTGGCAGGGTAATATGATGAGCTCATGAACCGATTGTTTGAAACAGAAAATTTTGCGGAGAATTTAATAAATAAATATTTTAAATTGATTTAAAATTTATTTTAGAATTTAAACAAAAAAAAAAAATTATATATAGATGCGAATTTTAATTTTTTTTAAACAAAAAGTCATGAAAAAAAAATTTTAACTTCTTAATTTTAGCGTTTAACGGATTTATTCAAATAGGTCATGTTACACCCCATTTGAAAGGTTGACAAAGTACCTTTCAAATGCTGTACAACATGGCATATTAAAGGACACCATACTGAACTATTAAATATACGTAGTATTTGAGCTTTATTACTTTTAAACCTTTTAAATGTTTGTCCCTTTTCAAATCATATTGGTCCTTTTTAGTTTCCACAATGGCACAAATCAAAAATTCTCAAATACCAACACTGACATACAAACATACTTATAGGAGCAGTATGAGAGACACTCTCTTTGGTATCTCATGTTAAGTATTTTGTTGTTAATAAAGTAGTTTAAGACATTTACTAAATACGAGCATTTGTTATAATACATACCTGTGTTTGTTTAGTATGTCGTTGTCTTATATTCAATTTGAGCTTTTTGCAAATTTGACCAAAACATATAAATAAAAAAAATTTTCCATTAAAAAGACAAACCGACATTTAAATCATATTAATGATAGCACTAACTGAAGTGTTTGAAACCGTATGGGAATACCAGAAATGTCTATAATTATTAGAAATTTAATTTTACTTCTGGCTTTTTTTTAACATGAACACTAATAATTTTGTATGTTTTTTTTCGCAAAAATAGCTATATATACATATATATGGGGCATTCCATATCAAATCGGACACTTTGAAAAATTTTTTTTTTAGATTTTCCCAATTTGTTTACAGTTTTTTGTACCCTTCGAAAACTCCTTCGTGCTAAATTTTCAGATTTTCTTGATGACCCGTTCAAAAGATATCGAATTTTTAAAAATTTGTAGTTTGTTCCTGTACTTATAACTTCTTCAATAACGGTCCAAATTTCCATTTTGTTGAAAAATTTTTGTTTTTTTGCGTACTTTTTTAAAAAAATCCCAAAAAATTCTTAAAAGCGCTCTAGTATGCGATTTTTAAGTTTTTAAATTTTAATCTCATTTTTGAAAATGTTCGTACTCTTCGATTTTCTTGAAATTTTTTTGTGTAAAACTTCTATCGATTCTACAAATTTTTTGCCCAGGAGTATCATGGGATAATCATTATTACAATTTTTTAAAATTAATATTAATATCATTAATAAGACCGACCCCCATTAACTTTTACATCTTAACATTTTTTTGGAACAAACTTATACCCCATCTCCAATTTCTAAGGGGGCTCCCACACAAAACGACATTTTTTAAAATTTGCTGCAACCTCTCTAACTGCCCTATTAGTGTCCTTTGAGCACCAAAATGTATGACCGATCTACAATATTTTTTTAGTCCAAACATTTTCTATGAACATACCTACCCTCTATCTGTAACTGTTAAGGCGGTCCCCATACAATTTTTTTTATTTTTTGTAAATTTGTTTTTTTTTTAATCAGCTTCTACCGGCTCAATGGTGCGTCCGAGAGGAGTCATTGGTGAGACCGACCCCCACTTGTTTTTACCCTCCAACATTTTTGTAAAACATACTTACGCCCTATCTCGACTCCCTAAGTAGGCTCCCATACAAATAACAGTTGGAACAAATTTTATAAAAATGTAATTTTGAATGGAAGCCTACGTAGCGAGTGGAGATAGGGCTGTGGTATGTTTTACAAAAATGTTGGAGGGTAAAAATGAATGGGGGCCGGTCTCACTAATGACCCCTCTCGGACGCACCATTGGACCGGTAGAAGCTGATTAAATAAAACAAATTTACAAAAAATTAAAAAAATTGTATGGGGACCGCCTTAACAATTAGAGATAGAGGGTAGGTGTGTTTAGAGAAAATGTTTGAGCTAAAAAAATATTGTGGGTCGGTCATACATTTTGTTGCTGTTAGGGCACTATTAGGGCAGTTAAAGCGGTTCCCAGCAAAAACTTGGTAATGAGACATCATTACCATTCGAATTACTTAGTAATGACAGAAAATTACCTTTAGCATTATTTTGAAATGTAAAATAAGGACTTATTAATAATGACTTACATAAGTCATTATAATAAAATAAAAAAAATTCAGAACTAGATTTTCACTTTTTGACTCACTGTACATTATTTTTAATAAAAATAAAATAAAATTAAATATTTTTTTATTTTTTAAAAAAATTTTTTTAAATAATTTTTTCATTACCTATAAATATATATGTAATTAGTTATTAATATTGGTTTGATAATCATTACATTTGGCACATTTGCTCGTAAATGTAATGGGGAAGGTAATTCGAATCAGAAGTAGTTATAACTTTTGAATTTCCCATTACACATTTCATTACTTGGTAATGCAAGTTTTTGCTGGGTTGGAGCAAATTTTAAAAAATGTCATTTTGTGTGGGAGCCCGCTTAGAAATTGGAGATAGGGTATTAGTTTGTTCCAAAGAAATGTTAAGACGTAAAAATTAATGGGGGTCGGTCTTATAAATGACCCCTCTATGACGCGCCATTGGAGCAGTACAAATGATTTTAAGATTGGAAAATTACAATAATTTTTTTTCAAAAAATTTAAAAAAAAATAGTAATAATCGTTATTCCACGAGAAGTTATTGGTGTATAGACGTGTTTTAAGTTACTCCGGTTTAAAAAATAAAATTGTGTGTAAAAATTCATAGTTAAAAGTTTAAAACATCACAAAAATAAATATAAACATACTCGGGTTCGTTATAATAAAAACCAAATTGAAGGATTTTATTGAAATACTTAAAAAGTGATATTTAAAAAACTGAAAATCTTAACTAATAAATTGGAGAAAACAAAAAAAGGAAAAAGTATAAAGTTATAATCAGCTGTTTTAATGCATTGTTTTATTGAGAGCCAAGCCAAGCCAACCTTACCAGACTTTGGATTAAAAACCCTAATTAAAATTATCAGCCTAAAGGTAGGCAACATATTTTTTTAAAAAAAGCTTAACCAGAGCTGGAAAATAATTAATTCGTAAAAATCATGGCTCAGAAAGTATTAACCATACAGTCGGAAAAACTGTATAATGATAATGCTGTAGGTTCAATGGCTGTCATGGATTTAATGTTTATGATGTCATCCCTTTTAGACGAAAAACTTATAATTATGCCATCAAAAGAAGTTTTCGAAGAAATAAAGTCATATGTTAGCGAACTTTCAACTAAAATGAATAAGCTTAAATCTGAAAATGAATATTTAAAAACGGAAATCGATCAGTTAAGGGACGAAAAAGAGAAGGACCATAAACAAATCATGTTACTTCAAGAATACATTAAAAGAAACAATGTTGTTTTTAGGGGTATTGAGGCCAAAAACTCCCTTGAAGAAGCAGTGAAAGAGTGCTGTTCTGAAAGTTTAAAAATTACACAGGAAGTTAATTTAAAATCTACCAAAAAACTTTATGAAAGAGATGGTAAAGTGTGTGTTGTGGCCGAGTTTAATTCGGAAGATATGGTAAAAGAGGTCTTTAAAAATACCAGAAATCTGGCCGGTTCAAAAATATTTGTTGAACGTGATCTTACCACAGACAGACAACAAGATAAGCGTGTTATGCTAGAGCTCAAACGAAATATACAAGCAGTTACTGATAAACATCACATTTTGGTACGAAATGACAGAATTAGAATAGCTGATAAATGGTTCTTTTGGAATAAATCTAAGCAACTTAAAAGTGGTACAGCAGCTGGAAACAACGTTCTGGAAACATTATACCCAATAAACCAAACGATACCGTTATGATATCGAAGCAATATCACCTAGGTGATATTCATTATCATAAGTGATTATTATAAGTGATACGAAAACGATAGTGTTTTCGTTCTAAAGTGTACCTTTCCTTATGATATCGTTTTCCAATGAAAAAGTGATATCGTTTTCGTTATCGGTAGAACGATAGTAGAATCGCCTTTGTCCAGTCTAGTATCGAAAATATATCGTTATTCCAAGCGATTATGATATCATTCGCGATATCGTTGGTGATATCATTGGCGATAACGTTGGTGATATCGTTGGTGATATAATTATCGATATTATTAGCAATTATGTTTTCAATAATGTAATTTGACCGCGGCATTTTATTGAAAATATTAATAAAACATGAGTACTTACAGTTTGGAGTCCTTTAATAGTTGAATTATATCGAAGATAATTGACAAAAAAATACAATTAAAGCACTTTTTGCTTTTAGAACAATTACATTTTATATTCACAATATTTTTTTAATAAATAAAATAATTTGTGAAATTGTTTGAAGTTTATTTCAAATCTAAATATTCCAATTTTTGTTTGGAATTTATTTTTTTATTATTCGCTTCAAGTATCATATAGGTAATAACGTTTACGCTATCATATCGTTCTTGTGTTTATTGGGTATGGGGACAAAATAAGTTCTATCAACATAAACTATTTTGAAGTTTTATCGAAGTTAAATTCAGAAAAAATATTAAATTAATATCTTAAATAAGTGTATTAAATTAAATTAATTAAAAAAAAAAAAAAAAAAAAAAAAACAAATATGTAAATAATCAAGGAAAAAAACTAAAGAATTTTTGGACATTATTTTTGTGAATCCTTTAGGTTTTCAAACTCATAATTATGAATTATGAAAATGGCTAATTTAAGAATTTGTAACTTAAAACTAGAATTACTTAATATACATAAATGTATGCCCTTATCCGACTGAAGACAGTATGTCATAGTCGTAAGTTCTTATTTATAAAAATCAACAATTGTAATTACAATGGAACACAAAATGAATATTAAATAAAGAACAATTAACTAACTAACTAACTTATTCCACGATCCTCCTGGGAAAAAAAAATTGTAGAATCGATAGAAGTTTAACATAAAAAAATTTCAAAAAAATCGAAGAGTACAAACATTTTCAAAAATGAGATTTAAATTTAAAAACTTAAAAATCGCATACTAGAGCGCATTTAAGAATTTTTTGGGTTTTCTTTTGTTAAAAAGTACGCAAAAAAACAAAAATTTTGAAAAAAAAAATTTGAAAGTTGGACCATTATTGAAGAAGTTATGAGTAAAAGAAGTTTGAGTAAAGGAACAAACTACCAATTTTTAAAAATTCGATATTTTTTTAACGGGTCATCAAAAAAATCTAAAAATTTACCACGAAGGAGTTTTCGAAGGCTACTAAAAACTGTAAACAAATTGGGAAAATCTAAAAAAAAAAAATTTCAAAGTGTCCGATTTCACATGGAATGCCCCATATCTACATTTTTTTGTTGTTTTATGTTATAACATTGTCGGACACACATATAAGGCATTCCACACCAAATGTCCCGCTACAGAAAAACATATGTCCCGTAAATTTCTGAATAGGTTGTTTGGATAGCCCTATATGGAACTAAGAAAATTGCGTTTTTGGTTTTACAAATTTCAAAAACTGGGCTTAGGGGGCGTGGACAAATATTGGAAAACTGGTAAAATTTGTGGCGAGTCGCCTTGATTAAATATTTATCACATTAAAACGGAATGCACCACATTCTCAAAAATTTGCATCCTTATATAGTTTTGTATGGGCTATCAATTATTTTTTTTTTTTTTTGGAAAATTTTCAGAACCCGTTCTTAAATTTTCCATTTTTTAAATAAGTCAATTTACCAAAAATCCGGCAACTTTTTTTTTTAATTTTTTTTTTTAAATTTAGATGTTTGTCCATTAGGGATATAACCAAAATAAGAACCTATCATAACGGTATGGGCAATGTTATACTGATAACAAAAAACGTTATACGGGGTCATTTTGGTCCAAAAACCTTCGGCACCGATTGCAATTTCTAAAACACCTCAAATTTTAATTTTTGTATATTTTATGGTGGGAATCCGTCCCTTTCAACGTTATTTTGTTTTTCGTCGTTTTACAACAAAAATAAAACAAGAAAAAAATAGCAGTATGATTTTCAACATTTTAAACATGGGTTGAATGAATATTTGAAAAAAAATATTAGCAAAAACTTCATCGCGATCGGTGCCGAACCTTTTTTAACATTCGCGAAAAAAAGAGGACTCATTTCTTATTGATTTTCTATGTACTTTCTCACTATGATAGGCCCTTTTTGATATTTTCAAAAATATGCAAATGGTTATATCCCTATTGTCCATCCACACAAAAAATTTCAGAAACACGTTCTCCTTTTTTTTTTTTTTGAGAAAATCGCATTTGAATTTTAAATTCCATACAAAACTATATAAGAATTATTATTATTTCGGATTTTTGTGGTTCACTGGGCAGAATTTTGTTCCTTTGTACTACAAACTTAAAAATAAAAAATTTGGTGTTAATCCGATAACTTTAAGTGGACGCGGAAACGACCTGAAGTTTGAAAAACGGATTACAAGGGGAAAAAATTACTTTTTACTCATTTTCTCAATTTTTTTGACATTTAAATTTAATTTTGAATTCAAATGGATACAAAATTATGATGGGAAGTACATTGTCTTTGTAATAAGGCAATGAAAACTAAAATCGGATAAAAATCAGCCAAGTTATTACAACTGCACCAGGCAACTAGCGTGTGATCAAAGATTTCGAGTTCCACTTTTGAAATTGATTGAAATTATCTACTATTGCAACATAAATAAAATTTAAAAAATCGACCATTGAACTATAGGATTTTGTTAAGCACATGTTAGGGAATAAAAACTACAAGAAGTGTAGACATTCCTTTTTTCGTTAGGCTAGTTCAGCGATTTTATTTCGGCGGATTTCGAGATAATACTAATTTTGGTAACTTTTTTAGTTTTTAGTTAATTTTTTTGTTCTTTTTTAACAAACTTCATATGTTTTCTACCGAATTATTGCAGCATAATTCCTTAAATAAGGGCAAAATTGAGATATGAAAAATTGACCCAATTAGAGGTCAAAGGTCAAATTTTAAAAGAATTTGAATTTTAAAAGATTAACAGATTTTTCGAGCGGATATTATTGAAACTCCTTGATGTTATTTTATTATGTCTAAAATTTAATGGTTTGTTATTTAAATTCAGAACATTAACTCTTAAGTGCTGTTGGGGTCTATATGACCCTATGAAATAATATACTTATATTTTATCCATTAAATAAAAAAATATAGACCCCAATAGCGCTTAAGGGTTAATTTTCTGAATTTTGATATTTAACCTCTTATGTTTAGTCATATCAAAATAACGTCAAGGAGTCTCTTTAATTTCCGTTCAAAAAATCGTTTAATCTTTAAAAATGCAAATTCATCTAAGATTTGACCTTTGACCTTTAACTGAGTCAATTTTTCATATCTCCATTTTGCCTTTATTAAAGGAATTAAAATATTCTATATTATGCTGTAATAATTCGGTAGAAAACATAAGAAGTTTGCAAAAAAAAATTAAAAAATTTACAATAAGCTAAAAAAGTTACCAAAAACGCTATTATCTCGAAATCCGCCGAAATAAAATCGCTGAACTAGCCTAATGAAAAGAGGAATGCCTACAATTTTTGTAGTTTTTATTCCCTTATATGTGCTTAACAAAATCTCATACTCCAATGGTCGATTTTTAAAATTTTTTTTGCCAAAAAATATAAAAATTTTAAATTGGAGATTTGAAAAGAGGGTTGAAAAATTTAGACCTTTTTACCATTAATTTAAAGCAAGTAAGCATAACACAATATGAAAAATATCTATCACCTTAGTACATTGGGACTCAAAGAATAAAATAATTTTGCTATAGTTGATAATTTCAATAACTTTCAAAAACTGAACTCGAAATTTTTGATCAAGTGGTCCTCCACACACAAGTTGCCTGGGGCAGTTGTTATTACTTGGCTGATTTTTAACCGATTTTAGTTTTCATTGCCTTATTACAAAGGTAATGTACTCCACATCACAATTCTGTAACCATTTGAATTCAAACATACCCTGCAAAAAAAGTCATTACCACTTCTCAGTGGAGTGCTTTAAAACTATAACAAATGTAATGAAATACAACAAAAATAACTAAAAACACAAGACAAAAACACAAAAACAGTTTTTTCTACTCTAGAATACATAGATATTCAGCACTTAACTCATTACCTATCGCGACACCTCCATACAAATGTAAGTAGATATTCAGTATATAAGAACTACTCCGTGGAAGTAGTTGGAAGTTGTTTGAAAGCTCGGAGTACTTCTTATCTACTGAATATCTACTTACTTTTGTATGGGAGTGTCGCGGAAGGTAATGAGTTAAGTGCTGAATAACAACTGTTTATGGAGTAGAAAAAAATGTTTGTGTGTTTTTTTCTTGTGGTTTTTGTTATTTTTGTTGTATTTCATTACATTTGTTGTAGTTTTAAAGCACTCCAAATAGAAGTACTCCGCACTTCTTTGCTGGGTAACTTTAAATATCGAAATAATTGAGAAAATGAGTAAAAAGTCATTTTTCCCCTTGTAATCCGTTTTTCTAACTTCAGTTCGTTTCCGCGTCCACCTAA
This sequence comes from Pegoplata infirma, assembly GCA_963921195.1. NCBI lineage: Eukaryota > Metazoa > Arthropoda > Insecta > Diptera > Anthomyiidae > Pegoplata > Pegoplata infirma. Next base: position 108,823,791 of record OY992538.1, read on the forward strand.
AGTTATCGGATTAACTCCAAATTTTATTTTTTTAAGTTTTTAGTATAAAGGTACAATAATTTGCCCAGTGCCAAGCAATTAAAACAGTTTTAATTTTTCCCTTACTATTAAGAACACCCTTAATGTACACTACAGTTACTCGTTTTTGGGCTTTTCTCTCTGATCAAATTCTAATACCCGCCAAAAGAATCGGTTCCCTAAGGGTAACTCACATGCAAAATATTACTCCGATGGGAGTTTATCTTCTGTCTCCACTTTGAGGCTCAAAATTGGGGTTTTTCCCAATATATTATATATTAACTGGGCTATTCATAATGAGTAAATTAATTCTAATGTAGGTTTATTTGACTGATATTGCATGAATATTTGTCAAATAAACCTACTTTAAGTACTCTTTAAGTATTATGAATAAAGGCCTAAATATATATTTTTGTATAATATTTGATCGTAAATACTTAAATATGGAATTTAAAGATTTTACGATATCAATAACCCGTTTAAACTTGATACCAAAAAAATGGCTTGATTTTGGGGCGTTCTCAAAACACATTTTTTCAAAATTTTAAAATTTTATTAGAAAAAAATTTTAAATATATAATTTTTTCTTTTTGAATTCATTTAGAACACCTTGGAGAAAAAAAATGTGAAATATTGTGGATATCCGTTGGGCCACTTTTCGGGAATCGCGGGGGGAATTTAGCGGATTTCAAGGAAATGTTGGTTTTATCAATAATTGGGATTAATAAAATCTTAAAAAATTCATTTTTGGGCGAGAAAAGCCCAAAAACGAGCCACCCTAGTAGATAACACAATGCAGTCCAAAATAAAAAAGTTAGGCTCTTCAATTTTGACACAAATATATCTCGTGGTCATAGGCAGGTAAAGCTCGTTAGTATGCACAATTGGAAAAAAGTTCCCCCTTGAAGAACTAAACCAACCTCTTTTGGTTTTGTCTACAGCCCAAATTAAATATATATGAATTGACTTCTATTAATTTCCTAAATTTAAGCTAATTTTATTTAAAATTATATTACATGTTTAAATTTATCCTATTTATAGTAAGTAAATTTTCTCATTTTAATTAAAGTGTAGCCCAAGTTGAATATAAGACTACGACGTGTTTTCTGTGTTTACATAAAAAATACAATAAAATTGTTAATATAAACCTAAAAGATATTATGTTGACACAAGCTGTGTTAAATTACCACAATAATAAATACAACTATTGAAACTATAAAAGGGAAGTGCCTGTTGTGGCAACATCCGAAGTTCATAAAATTTTTAGTTCCTATATAAGATGAGAAATCTTGAAGCGTTAATTATTTAAAATACTTCCTGCTTTTTAAATACCTTTTAGTTCATATTTGCCTAAATACAAAAGGAAAAATTATCAATAAATAATCAAAACGATTTGATTTACCTCTTCAAAATGAACATAGGTCGCAAAAAAAAAATGTGTCATTAACATCAGGTATGCCAAAAAGCGAGACTTCCCTTGTAAGAACTTAAAATAAACAATATTGGCAAATGTGATAATAAAAGTCGGCTTTACTTGGTATAGATTTTAAGGTATTCCAAAATTGAAAAACAAAATCAGATAATGTGATTTTACTTTAAAGTATCTTCGTGACCTACTGTGAACAGTGGTAAGAAGTAGTAAAATTCTTGTTAAATTACTTTTGTGTTCAGGCCCTGCAAAATAAGTCATTACTACTTGCTAGTGGAGTGCTTCAAAACTTTAACAAATGTAAACAAATACAACACAATCAAAACAATTTAAAATTGTCCAAATTAATTTTAACATTTTCCAAATGTATTTTAAAATTGTTCAAATACATTTTAAATTTGTCCAAAGGAATTTTAATATTGTCCAAATGTTATTAAAAATGCCTGCGAAATCATAAAAAAATCATGATAAAAAAAAAATTAAATCATGATAATGTTTTGCTTAATGTTATATTGCTTTGCTATTCCATGCACAACAAATTGAAATATCAGTCGAGGATCGCATTAAAAAACCAAAAGAGCTGTACATTTCGTAAGTGAGTGCAAAAATAAGTGCAAAAAAGTGTTTTTACATTTTGGAGAGTGTAAAAGATTCGGCAACAAAGAATATAACACTCTCACTTGTTTTATGTATATTTGATAAACAAATGGAAAATTTTTATTCGAAAAACTTAGACTTGGTGAAAAAGAAGTTTTGGTAAAAAAAATTATTTATTTTCACGAAAAACAAAATTATGTTAAAAAAATTTTATGAACCCAAAATTTTTGGTGAAAAAAAATTTTGATGAAAAAAAGTTTTTGATGAAAATAAAACTTTTTTGATGTAAACAAAAAATTGATGAAAAAAAATATGAAAAAAAAAAATTTTTGGTGAGCAAAAAATTGATTATAAAAAATTTGATAAAAAAATTTAATGAAAAAAAAATTATGAAAAATATGATAAAAAAAAAATTATGAAAAAAATATTTTTATGAAAAAAAAAAATATGAAAAAAAAAAATATTAAGAAAAAAAAATTGATGAAAAAAAAAAATTTGATGAAAAAAAAAATTTGATGAAAAAAAAATTTGATAAAAAAAAATTGATAAAAAAAATGACGAAAAAAAAATTTTATGAAAAAAAAAATTTGATGAAAAAAAAAAGCTTGACGAAAAAAAAAACAGGTAAAAAAGTTAAATTCGGCCTTGCCGAATGTAGTGATACCCTCCACAATTTCAAAAAGATTATTGCAAAAAACTTTATTTAAAAGGAAATTACTTTTGAAAAAAAATTTCCGCGAAAAAAATTTTGGTAAAAAAAAAATCCGCGATTTTTTTCCTTTTTTCCAAAAAATATGTTCGTACTTGTTTAAATACCATTTGGTGTTCAATTATGTTCACATATGGGGCATTCCACACCAAATGTCCCGCTACAGAAAAACATGTGTCCCGTAAATTTCTGAATTGGTTGTTTGGATAGCCCTATATGGAACTAAGAAAATTGCGTCTTTGGTTTTTCTAATTTTGAAAAACTGGGCTTAGAAGGCGTGGTCAAATATTGGAAAAATGGTCAAATTTGAGGCGAGTTGCCTTGATTAAATATTTATCACATTAAAACGGAATGCACCACAATCTTAAAAATTTACATTCTTATATAGTTTTGTATGGGCTATCGAATAAAATTTTTTTCTTTGGAAAATTTTCAGAACCCGTTCCGAAATTTTCCATTTTTTAAAAAAAGTCAATTTATCAAAAATCCGGCCACTTTTTTTTAATTTTTTTTTTTAAGTTTAGATGTTTGTCCATCCACACAAAAAAGATCAGAAAACATTTTTCGTTTTTTTCGAGAAAATCGCATTTGAATTTTAAATTTCATAACAATTTTGTAATTTGCTTGTATTTTCTTGATTTAACGTTACGAATGAGTAATATTAATTGCATGAATATTACTCATTCGCAACGTTAATACAAGAAAATACAAGCAAATTACAAAACTGTTATGGAATTTAAAATTCAAATGCGATTTTCTCGAAAAAAAACGAAAAATGTTTTTCTTATTTTTTTTGTGTGGATGGACAAACATCTAAACTTTAAAAAAAGAAATTTAAAAAAAGAAAAAAAAAAAAAAGTGGCCGGATGTAAATGTAAATTTTTAAGATTGTGGTGCATTCCGTTTTAATGTGATAAATATTTAATCAAGGCAACTCGCCACAAATTTGAACATTTTTCCAATATTTGACCACGCCTCCTAAGCCAAGTTTTTGAAAAATTTAAAAACCAAAAACGCAATTTTCTAAGTTCCATATAGGGCTATCCATACAAGCTATTAAGAAGTTTACGGTACATTGTTTTTTTCGCTGGATATTTGGTGTGGAATGCCTCATATGTCAACCAGAAGCCGAATTAAAGCATTTTGTATTTTTAGGTTATGTTGAATGTACTGAAATTTTTGAGGTGTGCTTACATTTTCGTTCATAACTTTTGAACCGCTGCACAGTGCCAAATTTGGCCAATCTAGCACGACAAAAATCAAAAAAAAAAAGTTCCCCGATTTTCATGATATGTTTGTATGTATTATAGAGCATTCCTAATAGCACGGAAATAATCATATAAGATCGATAATTCTGTATGTTACTAACAGGTGGGTGCATAAAGTTGCATCTTGTAAAATCTTGTAACTAGTGTACATTATTTCGCATAAATTAAGTCGAGTTTAAACTGCTGTAACTTTTGAACAAAATGAGATATTTATCCACTCTTTTTTTGGTAATTTTAAAGGATATTTAAATGCTTTAATTCAAATCTTTTCTTTTTTTTTTAAACAAATTTTTCTATTTTTTATTAAATTTTTAACAAAATACAAATTTTTGAAAAGAAAATTATATATGTATTTTTTTTGATGGAATTGAACTTTTGTGTTTGGTCCGTATTGGTCGCCGGACTTTTTCAGATATATTGACCAATATCCATAGTACTTATTTCAACGGCTAACTTTTGCGACCGTCTGCGACGCCGACTACAGTGGGGCGATATGCAAACCTTGATTTTAACATATTTTTTAAACATATTTTAAAAAAGTGGGCGTGGCAGTTGTCTGACCGCCCCCTTTTTTTTGTGATATTATTTCTACAGTCATTGAGAGTATATATACCAAATTTAAAGAAATTATAACCAAAATTACAAATTTTAAAAAAAAGTGGGCGTGGCCCTTAACCGGCCTCCCACATTTATCATAATGTTATTTTCGAAGTCAAAACGAACATTTATACCGAATTTCGAGTCAATATAATTAAAATTGGATTTTTGTCGTCCTAGATTGGCCAAATGTGGCACTGTGCGCTGCACCAATATCGCTCAAATGCAATACCAAACTTCTCGGGAGAACTTCCAATAAATATGCACAGACAGACAGACGGACATCGCTAGAATGTCTTAAAATCGATTGGGCATCATGAATATATACCCAGCAAAAATTGGCATTACTAGTTATGGGTTTTGTAATCCGAAACAGATGTTAATAAGTAGTTACTTATTGAATGAAACACTAATTATTTTAACAAGGGCGTGAGACAAAAATAAGTAGTGAAGAGTATGGAGATAAATAAGTAGTTGCTGACTCGGATTACTAATAAGGAGTAAAAACCCATTACCAATAAGAAGTAAAATAATTAGTTAATAGAAATATTTAAAATTTAACTTGTTTTTACTAAAACTTAAAAATTTCGTAATTTTTATAAAGTTTTTAAGTACCTTTTAAGGTAATTGAATTGTAAAGGTTAAAAACTGCAAGTGCAAGGAGATATTATTACTTAGAAGTTTTTTTATAATTTATTACTGAAAAGTAGTTACTTTTGGGCTTAAAATAATGTTAATGGTAATGGGTACTCATTATAAATAATGTACTTGGTAATGATTACTTTTCACAACTCATTACCATGTTTTTGCTGGGTATACTTTATGGGGTCCCAGATCGATATTTCGATGAGTTACAAACGGAATGACAAACTTATATATACCCTCTATCACAATATATACCCTCTATCAAAATAAAAAAAAATTTTAGGAAAAATAAAATTTGATGAAAAAAAAAGATGAAAAAAAAAAATTTATGAAAAAAAAAGTTGATGAAAAAAAAATTATGAAAAAAAAAAAAAATTATGAAAAAAAAAATTGATGAAAAAATTTTTTTTTTTGTTGAAAAATAACACTGTGCTACAAAAGATCAAAAATAAAATATGCAGGGGTTCTTATATGAAAATTCGGGTTGGTTGGAGTCCATAGAGTACTGATATACTCATAGTTTTTATACCCTCCAACTACAGTATGGGGGTATACTCACTTTGTCATTCCGTGTGTAACGCATCGAAATATCGGTCGGGGACCCCATAAAGTATGTATATTATTGATCAGTGATCGATTCTAAGACATTTTAGCGATGTCCGTCCGTCCGTCCGTCCGTCCGTCCGTCTGTCCGTCCGTCCGTCCGTCCGTCTGTAGTTAACACGTTGCAGTCCAAAATAAAATAGCTAGACCCTTCAAGTTTGGCACAAATATGTCTTATGTTCCTAGGCAGGTTAAGTTCGGAAATTGGCCAAATCGGACCAGGGGGAAAAAAGTTCCCCCTTGAAGAACTAAACCAACCTCTAAAAAAATACACTTTTTTACATGTTTTTTTTTGTATTTTTGTTAATTAAATGAAACATTTGGTATATTTATCGCGATGGGAAGGTGCTCTCAACGTCCCCAACTGACCCTAACAACCCCCCCCCCCAAAAAAAAGGAAACGCCCCTGACAAATTTTTGTTTTTAATTTTTTTTTACATTTTGGAGGGTATAATAGATTCGGCACAGCCGAATTTAACACTCTCACTTGTTCTGGATCACTTCGTCAAGTACGTTTATTATTGGCAAATGTGTTGAAAAACGGCAATTCTTAAATAACAATTTTAAAAAATTATTACTTTGTCAGTTTGCAACCGATTTTCGATTTTATTGATTTTTTTGAAAGGTATAAGTCTTACCTTTTAAACAAAACAAAAATATTAAAAATCCATCAAGAATTGGCTGAGCTACGATCGCTTAAGTAAAAACAACCGAATTTTTTGAAAAATTTGTCACATTCTTTACACTCTAAGTTGAAAGTGAATCATTAAACAATTTTTTTTATTTTTTGTACAAAAGTATAGTAAAGTAGCTTTCCAAAACATCAAAAAACATAACAATCGGGTAAAAAATGAATGAGTTATGCTAAGTTTTGTTATAGGACATTTTTATTTTTTTTCAGAAACGCTTGTAATTCAAGCATTATTCATAAATCTTATTACTAACTAGTAGTAATTTTACTACTAATATTACTACTAGTAGTAATTTTATGTGCATATGCATATAAACTAGAGATGGGAACGTAATTAGATTTGTGCGTGATTCACATATGATCACAAGTGAGCGTGATTGAAAATTAATTTTACTCACGCGGTTGTGAGTGAGTCAGTGTTGCCACCAACAATATCGTAAATTACACATGGATCAAGCCAAAATTACACATGAAATCACGAATTACACATGGATGATGCCAAAATAACACATGAAATCACGAATTACACATGCTTTTTTTAATAAGGATTTATAGTTTTTCGTGAAATTTCTGTCTGGGTAATCTAAGCCAAATTGAAGAAAATCTGAAAAACAGCAAAAAAAAATATATTGATTTCAGCTGAAAATCTGCTCATTTTAACCGAAAACCCTACTGATAAAAACAGAAAAATCTGCAGACTTAATGAAAAATCTGAACATCTTAAATGTATTTTCTAAGCAAAAAATTTTGAGCATAAACATAAATGAAAATGTTGCTAAATTTTGAAGACAAAAAAACGGCAGAAAATGTTGCTTATTTCACAGAAACAGTTTCCTGTATTTTTTTCAATCGTCAATTTTATTTGTTATGCTGTTTTTCAATAAAAAAATTTTGAAAAATACTAATGCTAACTAAGTATTTTTGTAAAATTAGCAAAATAATCTGCTATTTTGAAACTTAAGGATCTTTTGGCCCAAGAAGCCTATTGAAATTGGAAAAAATCGGTCCATATTTAGACTTAGCCCCCATACAAAGGTCCGCTTTAGTTTTGGCTCAAATGAATCTAATAACTGCATTATAATAGGTATCTTTTCGAAATTTGGCAGGTGATCATGTTTTATCTACACAATTCCGAATTTTCTTGTAGCCCCCACCTTCCCGATTTTCACATAAATCTCTCAAATTTCATGAAAATAGAAAATATTAAATTAAAATTCTGTTTGTGTATATTAAACGCATACATTAACAACCTTATGAAATCTAATTATCATCGGACCATTTTGGACTTAGGCACGCCCCATTTGAAAATTTTGCCCGATATTCAGTTAAAGCGGTATATTGTCAACAGAAAGAAGCCTTCACTCAAATTTGATTTAAGAGTGTTTTTTACACTTATTAAAGATTTGACAAAATATAGATCTAATCAGTCCATGTTAGAACTTGGGACCCATTTTCCGGGAAACTCTGGTGTAGGGTATTACATGGTCCGACTATAATTTTCTTACTTGTTTTTAATTTTGAACATTTTTAATTTAAAAATTTCACAAAATAAAAAAAAACAATTTCTGTAAAATTTCAAAATAATCAGCTGAAATGTTCACAAAAATATTTTTGTAAGCTCAGCAAACAGAATCAGCTAAATTACTAAAAAAATTCTGTTATTTTTTAAAACTGAATGACAGAGAATTTCGTTAAAATATCCATTTCTGCAGAAAAATCTGCTAAAAGTTTTGTCAAAACCGAATTATGAAAAAAAAAAATACTCAAAAAAGTAAAAATTTCAAATTGCACATGAATTACACATGCAGACAATTACACATGGGCTACACATGAAAAAAAAATTACACATGAGATGTGTAATTACACATGAGGCGGCAACACTGGAGTGAGTGTCAGTGTCATTTTTGGTGTAGCACAGTGTAATTGGTATATGTGGCGTATGATTGTTATTTAATTTGAAGTAAATACATATTTTGGCAGAGTGAACCCTAAAGATTTTCGAAATCTATATATGAGGGGCGCAAAGCACAAGGGGTTCAAGTGACTTTTTTAAAAAAATTGAGTTAACATATGGAATTAGTAGGTGAAGTTCACAGAAGTTTAGAGCACAAGAGCTCAATGTAAAATTCTTATTCGTTAGCGATATATGGCGACAATTTTTAGCTCTTGTTACTAAAATACCTGTTTTGCTTGGAGCACAAGGGGTATATGAGCAATTAAACCCCTTGTGCTCCAGGGGAGTTTTATTTTTTTTTTGGGGTGGGGGGTCGGTATTGGTAATTGGGGGGGGAGGGGTGAAAATTTCCTCTCGAATATGTGTTTAAAAAATAAGATACTTTTTGCACTAGAGAAATAAAAGTTTATCATGATTTAAAAAAAATGTTTTATTCCACGGGGTACCGAAAACCGACATTTTCTAATTCTCTGGGTCCAAGTGCAGGACTTTGAACTTCTTGTACCATAAAAATGTTTGCATTTGTTAAACAAACACACAAAAAATCACGTAAAAAAATGCTATATTTCAGAGGTTTGTTTAGTTCTTCAAGGGGGAACTTTTTGCCCCTGGTCCGATTTTGCTCATTTACGAACTTAACCTGCCTATTAACATAAAACAAATTTGTGCCAAATGTTGGGAGTCTAGCTCTTCTATTTTGGACTGCATCGTGTTAACTACAGACGGACAAACGGACAGACGGATGGACAGACGGACGGACATCGCTAGAATGTCTTAGAATCGATTACTGATCGATCATTAAAATATGTACATTAGGGGTACTAGACCGATATTTGGATGCATTACACACGGAATGACAAAGTGAGTATACCCCCCTACAGTAGTTGGAAGGTATAAAAATATTGATGAAAAATAAATATTGATGAAAAAAAAATATTGATGTAAAAAAATATTGAGGAAAAAAAAATATTGATGAAAAAAAAAATATTGATGAAAAAAACAAACATATATTGATGAAAAAAAAAATATATTCATGAAAAAAAATATTGACAAAAAAAAATATTAAAAAAAAAATATTGATGAAAAAAAAAAATATATTGATAGAAAAAAAAAATATTAATGAAAAAAAAATATTAATAAAAAAAAAAAATATTGATGAAAAAAAATTGATGAAAAAAAAATATTGATGAAAATAAAAATATTGATGAAAAATAATTATGTTACGTTTTATTCACCAGCTGGTGAATATTTTTTTTATTCACCACTAGGTGAATTTTCATCCAAGTTACAAACCCAAGTTACAAAAATTTTTGGTTTTAAGAAAATGAAAACAGTAATTCCTATTTTCTTGTTTGTTAATCGTTAGCTTATATAGTCAAAGTGAGGTGGCGTCCTGCAACTGTTTTAAAATTAGACACCAGCCTATAAACATTATCATGTTAAAATAATCTCAGATTCTGAGACATTTTTCCTAAGGAAAAATACTTAGATTCCGAGACATTTTCCTTCAAAAGCCCCAGATTCTGTATAATTTTTCCTATAGAAAAAGTCTAAATTCTATCGAATGGTTTTTATAAAAAATTCTCAAGTTTTCTCTGAAGAAAATTTTTTTATTTTTTTCTATAAAAAAATTTAAGATATAAAAACAACTTTTCTAAAATAATTTTTGAGATTCTTGAAAATTCTAGAAAAAATTCTAACTCATGATTTCAATTCCTATTTTCTTTTTATCCAGAAGAATTGTCAAATTTTCAATATAGAAAATACTTAGATTTTTCCTATAAAAAAAATCTAAAATTTTTCCTAAACTGTTAGATTTTTCATATAAAAATTGTCGAAGTTATAAGATTTTTCCTATAAAAAATTTCTATGAAAAATTATCAACTTTTTTCTATAAATTCCTAAATTATTCATTCAGAAAAATTTTCAAATTTTTCGTCTCCCAAATATTTCGTCTAAAAAACTTTTAAGGATTTTCCTATAGAAAAATTATAAATTTTTTCCCTAAAAAAATTTCTCATATTTTTTCATATAGAAAAATTTCCGCAACATTTTTCCTCTAGAAAAATTTTAAGATCATTTAAAATTTTTCATAGAACATTTTTTCAGATCCTTGGACATTTTTCATAGATTTTTTTTTGCAGATTATTTCCTTTTTCCCTCTTCTTCTCTTTATTTTATTTTCTTTCCTTTCTTTTTTTTTTTCTTTTTTTCCATTTTCCTTTTTTTTCTTTCAAATTCGGTTTGGGGGGTGGGGGGAAATTTCCTTTTTCCCCCCGTGGATCCGCGCATGGCCACACATTAGATGCCTTGGGAAGTCGTAATAACTTGGCTGAATTTCCACCGATTTTAGTTTTTAGCACGTTATTAGAGAGGCATTTAACTACAAATCATAATTCTGAAACCACTTTAATTAAAACTAAACTTTAAATACCACAAAATTGAGAAAACATAAAAAAATCATATTTTCCCTTGTAATCCGTTTCTTAAATTTCAAGGCCGATGCGGCACGCCTTACCTATGTCCGATCATCCTTAATTTTTGTAAGACGTATATTTACACCCAAATTAATAAAACTACACTCAAAATAATTACTCTGTTAAATACTCTGTAAAATGACTGTAATCTCAATTCGACAAATATTTGACAAAGTTATCTGTCGAAATACAGATTTTAAGAAAATACTTTGTATTTTCTTGTGACCAAAAAACAAAATTTTATCTGTAATTTTACTTTTTACTTTGTAAACTCTTTTTTACAGATAATAAACAGTTTTTTTTGTTAAAATACGAATTTTAGAAAAATACTTTGTTTTTTTCTCGTAACCAAAATACTAAATTTCATTTGTAATTTTACTTATTGCTCTGTAAAAATAAAAATCACTTCAAAAAACTAAACCCCCCTTTAAAAAGTGTCTTAAATTACAACAACAACTGGTAATTTTACGAGGAAGACGTGTAAAATTGGAGTTACTTGTTAAAAACTCATAATATTCACAAAAATAAAAAATTAAATTTGCAATTTGGAAGCATTAAAGCGGTAAAATTTAACAAAATTTTAATGCTTTTGAAGCAGACAAGTTTTACTCATAAAATCGATTTAACTAAAACTTTGTAAATTTACAGAGTTTTTTTGTAAAATTTTGAACTCATAAAATGCATTTAACTCAAACTTTGTAAATTTACAGAGCTTTTTTGGTAAAATTCTTTTCCGTTTTATCAATATTTTACAGATAATTCTATAAATTTACAGTTTTTTTTTTATCGAAATCATTTTACAGAGTTTTCTTCGTAAAATAACAAAAAATCTTGCTGGTTGGAAATCTATGGTATTTTCTGCTGGCTCAGCAGAGTATCTTTGTAATTTAACAGAGTGATTATTTTGAGTGTAGGGTATCTACCAATTTTATATTTTTTGGAGCACCATATACATATGTATAATAAATCAGAGTCAAAAATAAAAGGTGCAATTTTAAAAATTTAAAAAAAAAAAAAGAACGAACAGTGATCACATCTGGAGTTATGGCGTTAAAGTTGCGTAATTTGGAGTACAATTTTTGGAGTTTAAAAAAAAATAGAAGGTTTCGGACTTTTTCAAGAAGTCGGTTTTATTTTATAAATGTTAAAAAAATAAGTGGTAGTTACTTCGAACAATTTTTTATATTTATTTTCTAAAACTGCATTCAAATACCAACAAAATGATGTCCAACTTTTTTAAGATATCGATATTTTTAACTGGCAAAAATTAATTAAAAATTTCAATTCGAAGGGGGTCGGGTCCGAAAGTGTTCGATTTGGCATGGAATGCCCCATATATGCACTACATATTCTTAAATTTTACCAAAATAAATTGTATTTAGTAAAAAATTGTGTAGAGCGTTAAAAACTTTTGCAAAAATAGAAATCCGTCTAATAAATGAGCTGTAGTTGTCCTTTTGGTTAATTTACAAGAATATTCATGTCTCATGCATAAAAGGTACGTTGATTTTTTTAATAAATTTGTTTATATAATCTCAAAAATACATTTATGTTCAAAGCTCTGTAAATAATTGTAGTTTATACCAAATTGCTTAATTAAGTTGGCAAGTATTACATAAACCAATTTGGATTAACACAAAAATATGCCGAAAAGTTGTTCTAAGCCAAAAGGGACACAAACTTTTACCAAACTAGGAATATTAATATTAAAGGAATATTAAATAATATGTATATGGCTTTGAAAAATTGTACTCAAGTTAAATTCTAAATGAGTACAAGTACTCAGAATTTTGATCAAAAATCCGTCCACATTTTTGTTTATATTTTTTAAGTTTAAGTTTTTTTCTGTCCACACAAAAAAATCAGTAGGTAATTTTTCTTGGTTTTCACGTGAACCGCATTAGAATATTGGATTTCATAAAGATTCTGTAATTCTCTTGTATTATATTCAGACCTTTGAAGATTTAATTCCCTAATTCAATTTCTTAAATCTGATTTAAAATAATTGAATTAATTCCCTGTTTCTATAAATCGAAAAGAATTAATTCATTATTTAATTCACTTAATTTCATTGCAAAGAATTAATTCTTTGATTTGATTAAATTGAATTTATACATTTTGATTTAAATCAACTGATTCAAATCACTTTTGGTTTGAATCAACTTGATTTAAACTTTTTTTCACTAAAATCAAACACTAAAAATGCACATTATAAAAATCTTATCATGTCTGATTGCGTTAAAGTCATTGGAATATCATCAATTTTAAACACACGCCATCAATAAACAACACTCCAAATTGTACAGTTTTATTAAATGTGTACCTTTAGTCTAGAGTTGGGCGCTGGTCACGTGATTTGCTTGATTCACGTGAATCACGCGTGAGTGATTTTCATTTCAATCACGTGATTGTGAGTGAGCGTGATTTGAAAAAAAAAAAACTAAGTGAGTGATTAGTGAGTCAGTCATGTATTTTTTGCGTGAGTTTGCGTGATTAGATTTTTTGATTTGCCCAATTTTTTTTTAAATTTTCGTGAAAAGCTTTTTTTTAATTTTTTTTTTTTTGGTAAGAAAATTTTATTGCGTGAGTGGATTTTGCGTGACTCACGCGTGAGCGTGATTGAATCTGGCGTGAGTCACGCGTGAGTGTGAGTAAGTTTTTTATTACTCACGTGAATAGTGAGTGAGCGTGAGTAAAAAAATATTGCGTGAGTGATTAGTGAGTGATCCGATTATTTTTTGCGTGAGTGAGTGTGAGTCTAAATCCACTCACGCGCCTATCTCTACTTTAGTCAATAACGAATTTGGCTCTTCAGGATAAAAATAACTTTAAATTTAACACAAAAACATTTAATGATTAACATTTTTATTATACACTAGGGGTGGGATAGTGCACGAGTTTTCAATTTCGACACGCTAGAACCGATTATTTTGTGGGGTTCGTAAAAAAAATGCGTGGGTCAAAAAATGGGGCAGGTCGGATAGGATCTAGGGGTCGCTCATCGGGGTCAAAGTTGGGCATAGAGGGGAAAAAAACCACAAAAAGCCCTACAGCTCTCCTGGTTTTGCCCCAAGAGGGGTCATATGTTAGACCGACCCCCATTATTTTCCTCCCAAACATACCTAAGCCCTATCTCCACTCCCTAAGGGGCTCCCATACAAAGGTTCAATTTTTAAAAATATTTGCTCCTACCTCTTTAGCTGTCTCAGAAGTGACCCTAGAGGAATCAAATGTATGACCGACCCCCAATATTTTTTCAACCCCAACATTTTCTTAGATCATACCTACCATGTATCTTCAACCCTTAGGGTGGTCCCCATACATTTTTTATTTTTTCTTAATTTGTTTTATTAAATCAGGTCCTACCCGTCTAATGGTGCCTCCTAGATGAGTCATTAGCAAGGCCGACCCCCATTTATTTTCCGCCCCCAACATTTCTTCTGAATATACCACTTCCCTATCTCTAATTCCAAAATGACATTTTAATAAAATTTGCTCCTACCGCTCTAACTGGCGCAGGGGTGACCTTAGAGAAGTTAAATGTATGACAGACCCCCAATATTTTTTCAGCCCCAACTTTTTCCTCAAACAAACCTACCCTCTATTTGTAAGCCTTAGGGGTGTCCCCATACATTTTTTTATATTTTTTATAAAATCAGATCTTATCGCTCCCATGGTGCCTCTTAGGGATAGGGAATGCAGACTTACCCCCATTAGTTTTTGCCACCCCCCCCATATTTTTTCCGAACATACCTACGGCGAATTTTCACTTTCTAAGCGTGCTCCCCTTAGGAAAACTAAATTCGTAATGGTACTGGAACCCAACGTTGGAGTATTTAAAATTTACAAAAGTACAATAATTAGCAACACTTTGATTAATAAATTCAGCTCTTACCGCTCCCATAGTGCCTCTTAGGGACGGGAAATGCAGACTGACCCCCCTATATAGTAATGAACTTCAATTAAAATAAGTGTTTGAAACCAAATTCAGCAAAACGTCTGGACCAGGAGTGCCAATGTTTGAGCGTTTTAAAGAGTAATCCTTATATATATATAAAAATGACATGTTAGTTTGTTTGTTTGTTTGTATGTTTGTTTGTTTGTGTCGCTTTCAGAAAAAAACTACTGAACCGATTCAAATGAAATTTGGCATGTAGATAGAGAATTTTCTGGAATGAAAAATGCGACCAATGGCATCTCGATTGGATGCCCCGCCCCCTTTTACGCCCACTTTTTGTGAATTTCAGATTTTTTATTATATTTGGATGTTTGTTACTGTATTTGGATGTTTGTTACTATATTTGAATGTTTCTTACCGATTACCATGAAATTTGCCATCCCGCATCTTGATTGGAAGCCACGCCTCTTTTACGCCCACTTTTGTAAATTCAAGGCTTTTCAATACATTTGCCTGTGTGTTACAATATTTGGTTGATTGTTACCAATTCACATGGGATACATATAGCAATTTTTGTGGAAGTGAATATAGGCCTTACCGCATTCGGATTCGATGCCCCGCCTTTTTTACGCCCACTTTTTGTTAGTTTATGCCGTTTTCACGCCAAAACGATGTAACGAATTCAAAAGGAATTTGGCATACAGTGAGTTTTCTGGAATGCAATAGTGGCTTTACGCCCACCTTTTTTATAAATTCGACATTTTACAATATATTGGTTGTTTGTTTTCTTTAACATTCCACTTTATATATTTAAAATATCATTCTTGAATTATCCCCCGCCTCCTTTTACGCCCACTTTTTGTGAATTTCCGATTTTTCAATATATTTGGTTGTTGTACTATATTTGGATGTTTGTTACCGATAAACATGCAATTTGGCATACTAATAGGGCGTTTTTGCAAGGAAATATATGCCATCCCGCATCTTGATTGGAAGCCACGCCTCTTTTTTCACCCACTTTTTGTAAATATATGGTCCTTACAAAGGGGCGTGGCATTCTTTGGTTTTTCTGTCTGTCTGTACCGATTTACATTAAATCTTAACCACAGATAGTACTAACCGAGACGGGAACTATAGGCCATAAGAGAGACCGATCTGCCAAGTGGGCGTAAAATGCCACGCCCCTTTGTATTATATTGAACATTACTTCCGCCTTTTCAGCAATTACACTTAAACGGCTGAACCGATTTTAAAAAAATTTTCACCACATACTACTAAATAAGTGGCCACTTTAAATCGGTACGCACTGTAGTAACCGTTACAACGCCCCCTGTTATCAAAATGGAAAAACAATAACATACGTTTTTTACAACAAATCTGCCATTAAGTTTAATTTTAAAAAGTGTAGACACAATGGAAAAAGAAGCAAAAAATTAAATTGTGCACAAATATCTAGAAAATCCGACTTTGGCTGGTTCAAATATAGCCAAATCACTTAAAATGGCTACATCTACAGTGTGTAAAATTTTAAAAAAAGTACAATAATAAATTATCCACTGAAATTAAGATCAAAATTGTGAAAAAACAGGTGCTCGAGAGAAAAAATTAAAGCAGAAAGTGCTAAGGTCTCTAAAAAAAAAACCCCAGGCTTATCAATCAATAATCGCACAGTGGAAGATGGACGCGCATCGTAACAAAATCAAAATTGTCAGCGATTTGATCGGTTGAACATGGGTTTGATAAAAGACATCCTAGGGGATAGAAAACCATTCATAAAATATTTATATGTCATTTACTTTGACCAGGGCGTCTCTCCAAAGTCCAAACATTTTCAGGTTTTTTAAAAAATTAAAATTTTTTGGAAACCTTTTTTAAATGGTTGATTAAAACTATTTCTAAGTAAGCTAACATCCTGAAATTTTAACACAGCTTTGACAATATATGTAACTAATTAAAACTGCCCTTATAAGCTTAAATTTTAAACCGCGTTATTCGTTAATTGACTGCCAAATGTTGTAATTTTTTAAGAAATGTGTAAAAAGACTCTTAATTATAGACTGCATCTTTTGTGGAACCTTGTGGATACAGACAAATTCAATATGGGGTGAAACTAGAGGTATTTATCTAAACGAGGAACTTTATTTCGTCTGCAGTAACTTGCAGCTAAATTCAGGATAATGCTCCAAAGTAGGGTCCATAAAAAGAAAAAAAAAAAAAACTTATATATCGTCCATTCCATGAGTCATTTTAAAAAATCTGACCGAGGGTCTTCCGATTTTTGTTATATTTTTCATACAGATGCTCTATGGAGCCAGTTTCAAATTTCATCCATCAGATCGAAAATATTTAAAAAACTCGCTGTTTTATTCACGATTTTCGTTTTTAAAAAAGTTAAAAAAATGCAAAATCTGTGTAACTTTGAGCAGCTGTATTTTCTAAACTACTTATCGCATTTTAACAAGCCATAGCGCATATTAATGGTATGTAAGTCTATTTTTATATCTTATAGACTGAAAAAATATTGGTGTTTTAAAAGTGCATTTTATATGCAAATGCAGTTTTGAAGTGCATTTTGCGAAACTTTTACCCCTTTTTATTTTTTTTTAATTAGCATAATTGAAAAATTTAAGATTTTTGCTACAAAAAAATGTTTTCATTACAATGGACCGAGCATGTATGGTATTTTTAATATTTTTTTTAAAAAAGTACTTCCTTAAGTTTCCCTTATAAAAATTTTTATTTTTTAAATTATACCAAAATCATGTAAAAAGACATTTTTTTAAGCCGTTATATTTTCAAAAGTACTAATCGTATCTCATTGTATTTATGCACATTAGAAAGGTATTTTTGTCTATTTTTTGCATTTAAAGACCGCAAATATGTTCGTGTTTCAAAAATGCATTTAAATGCAAATGCAATTTTGAAGTGCATTTTTCAAAACTTTTACCCCTTTGAATTTTTTTTAGTTATTATATTCGAAAAGCTTACAATTTTTACTACAAAATAATGTCCTGCTAATAATGGACCCACTGTGTGTGCTATTTTTAATTTTTTTTTTTAAATTTCCTTAAAAAAATTTTAATATTTTAATTAAAACCAAAAAAATCTGAAATAACATGATTTTTTTTTTTAAATTCTGAAAAATATTACACACAGTGGGTCCATTATTATGAGGACATTATTTTGTAGTAAAAATTGTAAGCTTTTCGAATATGATAACTAAAAAAAAATTCAAAGGGGTAAAAGTTTTGAAAAATGCACTTCAAAATTGCATTTGCATTTAAAATGCATTTTTGAAACACCAACATATTTGCGGTGATTAAATGCAAAAAATAGACACAAATACCTTTCTAATATGCATAAAAACAATGAGATACGATTAGTACTTTTGAAAATATAACGGTTTAAAAACATGTCTTTTTACATGATTTTGGTATAATTTAAAAAATAAAAATTTTTATAAGGGAAACTTAAGGAAGTATTTTTTTAAAAAAAATATTAAAAATATAATACATGCTCGGTCCATTGTAATGAAAACATTTTTTTGTACCAAAAATCCTAAATTTTCCAAATA
Organism: Pegoplata infirma; assembly: GCA_963921195.1. Classification (NCBI taxonomy): domain Eukaryota; kingdom Metazoa; phylum Arthropoda; class Insecta; order Diptera; family Anthomyiidae; genus Pegoplata; species Pegoplata infirma. The sequence goes on from OY992538.1 coordinate 108,842,251, forward strand.
TGCTAATTAAAAAAAAATTAAATGGGGTAAAAGTTTCGCAAAATGCACTTCAAAACTGCATTTGCATATAAAATGCACTTTTAAACCACCGATATTTTTTCAGTTTATAAGATATCAAAATAGATTTATATACCATTCGTATGCGCTATGGATTGTTAAAATGCGATATGTAGATAAGAAAATACAGCTGCTCAAAGTTACACAGTTTTTGCATTTTTTTTACTTTTTTTAAAACGAAAATCGTGAATAAAATAGCGAGTTTTTCAAATATTTTCGATCTGATGGATGAAATTTGAAATTGGCTCCATAGAGTATCTGTATGAAAAAAATAACAAAATTCGGAAGACCCTCGGTCAAAAAATGCCAAAAATTACCAAATGTCTCGTGGAATGGACGATATATTTATTTTTTTAAATTTTTATTTTTCGAAATTATTAAATATCAGCTTCAACCTATTTACACTCTAATTAAATAGATTTCAGTTTCCTACTATAAATTGAGTAAATTTACACAAATTGCGTAATTCTACTTAAAAATATTCGAAATTTATACAATTTATAGTAGTATATTTTTTGAATTTGTTGAAATTTACCCAATTTATAGTAGGAAACTGGACTCATTTTTTTAGGGTGTAGATATTTACAAAAAAAAAAATGGTGATGCTGCATAGGGTTGAGAAACTAACTAAATACCCAGCAAAATTTGGCATTACTAGTACTTAATGGGATTTGTAATCCGGAGCAAATGTTAATAAGTAGTTACTTGTTGAAACACTAATTATTTTAACAAGGGCGTGAGACAAAAATAAATAGTGATGAGAATTAAGATAAATAAGTACTTAGTTACTCTCGTTTTACTAAAGAGGAGTGAAAAACTATTACCAATAAAAAGTAAAATAGTTATCTACCAAATGGGAGTAATAAACACATTTAAGTGTTAAAAATAAAAAAAGTTAAAAATTGTCAAATTTTTAATGAGTTAAGTCATTCGACACAGCAAAACTTATAATCTCAATTTATGGGTGGTGGACAATGAGTCCTACTGTACATAAGGTCATGATACACGGAAGTGAGATTATTCAAAATTCGGTGTTACCAGTTGGTAATAAAAATATTTTGAACTATATCATACATGGGATTTTTTAATTTCCATTTAAATTTAATTACCATTTCTTTATCAAATGGAAATTAATAAACAATTTCCATTTCTCAAAATTAAAATTATAAATTTTTGAATTTCCATTTCCTTAGCAAATGGAAATGTATGGTTGTTGAATCGGATGGAAATGGTAATTAAATTACAGAATGATTTTGAGTTTTTAAATTAATTTGAAAATTTTTGAATTTTTTCGATTTGCCAACAATATTTCTATAGTATATTTTCAAACCTTTTTTGTATGTCAATATAAATTAAATAAAAATAAATAAACAAACGAATGAATTTCTTTGGGAAAATAAAAAATATTTTAAATCACCGTGAAATTCTCCCGAATTTGGATTCTGGAAACAAGAAAGGGTAAACTTAAAATATTCTGAAAGTTGTATTATATAGATATTGCACTAACATGAATAAAATAATTGGTTTTTTAGCGCATAAATACTACCCATCCTGCCTCCAATTTTATCTGAAAATTATTTCAAGACATTAGAAATGGTAAGTATTTAGTCGTTTTATACGTGAACGATTTACCACAAAGTTTAAAATGCATAAATAAAAGAATCTGGTGAATCTTAATATTTACATATGCCTTCTCTACACTATTAATTCTAACATCATTAGCTTTTGATAACGTTTACAACTAATTCAATTACACTCAAAAAATTATGTTAGTAAAATCAACTGAAATGTCAGTTAAAATAACTACTTTGTAAGTTGTTTTGGGGTCAACTAATTTTTCAGTTAAATCAACTAACAATGTTAGTTATTTTAACTGACAAAAAACAACTGACTTATGTAATAAAAACTACTTACATTTGTAGTCAAAACAACTAAAATGTAGTAAAAATAAAATAATCAATATATAATTTTTTTTTCAAAACATTTTTCAAAAAAAATAAAAAAAAAATTAAAACCAAATTTTTTCCAAGTTTTTTTTTTAAAAAAAGTTGTGAAAAAAAACAATTTTTTTTTTTGAAAAAAACTTTGAAAATTTTTCAGAGATAAAAAAATAAAATTAACTACTTTAATAACTGTTACTACATCACAGTACTTTTTTGCTAGTTGTTCAAAAAAAACGACTTAAAATAACTAACAGAAATAGTTGTTTGATATTTGTCATACAAAAACAACTGACTTTGTAGTTGAAAACAACTAACTACTGCAAAATATACAAATAACTTACATGTAGTAACTTACATAATTTTCTGAGTGCACTCAAAAAATTATGTAAGTAAAATCAACTGAAAATGTCAGATAAAATAACTACTTTGTAAGTTGGGGTCAACTACTTTTTTTTGGTTAAATCAACTAATAATGTAAGTTATTTTAACTGACAAAAAACAATTGGCTTATGTAGTAAAAACTAGTTACATTTGTAGTCAAAACAACTCGCATGTAGTAAAAATAAAAAAATCAATGTTTATTTTTTTTCCAAAAATTTTTCAGAAAAAAAAAATTGAAGACCAAAATTTTTCAAACCTTTTTTTTTTTAAAAAAAATTGGAAAAGATAAAAAAAACTTTTTTTTTTTTGTTTTGGAAAAAATTTTAACATGATAATGTTTTTAGGCTGGGGTCTAATTTTAAATAAGTTGCAGGACGCCACCTCAGTTTGACTATATAAGCTAACGATTAAACCAAAAAGAAAATAAGAATTATAGTTTTCATTTTATTACAACCGTAAACTTCGACAATAATTTAAAATTAATAAATAAAATAAAAAAACACATAGTTCTGGTAGTGACACCTAGCGGCGCTAGGTGTGACTCGATTAACGCAGTATTGCCATACCAAATATCGCATTTCCAATTAGATTTGTTACCATCATCGCAAATTTTTTCAAATAAAATATTACCACATGGCAATACTAACCAGTATATTTGAACATCGAATATGTATCTACAAGCAAGAGAAACATATCAAAATTTAAATCATTATTTAAACAAGCTACGGTGGCCTTGCTGAAGCGAGCCAGACTGGAAAACAGAAGGTTCGCTGATCGAATCCGTGATCTGTCAACTTATTTTTTTTTTGTTTTATTTAGTTTTTTTTGCTTGTACATTTCTTTTTGTTAGGGAAAAATTTGTTTGCATTAATTTTTTATACTTTTTTATATAATTATAAATAAAAAAAAAATTATATATTCAGATTTTTCTAAATTTGAATTTGTGATTTTTTCTGAATATATCTGCATTTTTCTGCCTTATTTTTTGTATTTTCTGATTTGTTCTTACACTCAAAATAATAACTCTGCACCCAGAAAAGTTTTACAGTAACTATTTACGGTTATTCAAAAAGTTTTTAGTTAAAGTTGTTTTAAACGTTTTATCGTTTGTTTTTCAAGGAATATAAAATATTGAACGATTTATACAGTTGTTAAAACAATAAACTTCAAAAGTTACGGAAAAATATTTTTATCAGTTAAATTATTTGTGACGGATTATACCGTATATTTTTACAGAAGTACGGATTTTGTAGTTTGTTATTCAAAAAATTTTATTTTTTCTTCACAAAATAAGAAATTGTAAACAGTTAAAATAACTGAAATATCGTTTGTTTTTACGGAATGTTTAGTCATTTATTAACGTTTAAAAATAACTAAAAAAGTATGTTGTTTCAAATGAAATATAAGTAGTCCGTTTTTTAAAAGGAAAAACGATTGTTTTAAACGTTTTTTCAGTTGAATTTACTTACAAAATATTATAAGTGTGTAAATACATTGTAAAATGACTGCACAGAAAAAAATAAAAAAAAATTTTGAGTAAATTTTTAATACTATTGAGTAAAAAATTACTCAATTTTCCACCAGTAAACGATTTAATAGTATTGAGTAAACTTTTAATAAAAAATTATTAAATGCTTAATAAAAAATTTGAGTAAATTATTAATTCACACAATTAAATCTTTACTTAAAATTTTTTAATATTTTTAAGTAACTTTTTAATTGTGTCAAGTAAAAATTTACTCAAAATGTATCAAATTATTTTTTTAAAAAGTTTAAAAAGTTTCTAATTTTTTTTTTTTTTTCAAAAAAATTGCTTTTACAAACTTTACCAAATATACTTATGTTTTCAAGACAAAGTAAAATTTTATAAAGATGATTTCAAACTTTCATATACATATACAAAAAACAATAAACTAAATGAGAATTCAAAACACCAAGAGAAAAAAAATAAATAAAAAAAAATATTTAATTTGTATTAAATTATTTACTCAAATTTTATTTTCAATTTTTGAGTAAATTTTTAATTGCGTCAATTAAAAAATTACTCAAATTTTTTTTAAAAAATTAAACAAGTGATTACTCAAATTTGTTTCCTCCTTATTTTTTTCTGTGTGTAATCTCAATTCAACAGATGGTTGACAGAGTTTTCTGTCAAAATACAGATTTAAAGAAAATACTTTGAATTTTTTGTGACAAAAAAAGTTTTATCTGTTATATAACTTTTAACCTTGTAATTTTTATTTTACAGATAATTAATAGTGTCCGACCGAACAGTTCGGCCAAAAAATGGTATTGGCCAAATATTAATATTTGCAAGAATTTTTAACAGCTTTTTCTAATGGCCGTTTGTTTGTTTAGGCAATAGAAGACTATTCTGGCTTTCAAATTTAATGGCGAGGACGAAGTTAAGCACCAATTTAGATGTTCGGTAACCGAACGTTCGGCCAAATTGAAAAAAGTTCGGTTACCGAACTTAAAAATTGTGGCTTAACTTCGTGATCGTCCTTAAATTTTACACTTAGAATCGTCTTCTACCGCCTCAACAAATCTACCCCATATAAAAAAAGTTGTTAAAAGTACTCCCAAATACCAAATTTTTGATTAAATGACGTTTTTGGACGAACTGTTCGGTCGGACACTAATAATTAACAGATATTACTGCAAAAATACAGATTTTAGCAAAATACTTTGTATTTTTTGTAACCAAAAACAAAGTTTTGGCTGTATTTTAGACGATAATTTCACAGAAAACTTAAGAAAGAAAATTCCAAAATAAACTGCATTTAACTACAGAGTTTTTTCTATAAAATTTTGGTTGCATCAAATACATTTTACAAATATATGTAAATAACATAGTTTTTCTTTGCTAAATGGTGCTTTATTCAAGCAATATTTTACTAGAGACTCTGTAAATTAACAGTTTTTTGTCCAAAACATTTTACAGAGGTTTATAGTAAAAAAACAGAGTTTTTTTCTGTCAAAAGACGTTAATATTTAACCAATATTTTTCTATAAAGTCTGTAAATTAACAGTTTTTTTTCTGTAAAAATCATTTTACAGAGTTTTTTAGTAAAATTACCAAGTAATGTTGCTAGCTGGAAAAGTACGGTGAACTCTGTTAAATTAGCAGAGTTTTTCTGTAATTTACCAGAGTTATTATTTTGAGTGTAGTTTTCCAAATTTTTGTAAATATTGATAAATTTGAGAAATTTCTTGGAGTTCTTTTTTCTGAATATTTTTTTAACCCTTTTACATATTTTTTTGCATATATGTGAGGGTTATTCGTAAAAAGTTTTTATTAAATAAAACATTATCATGTTTTAATTTTTTGGGCAAGAGTACAAAACTCTGCGGCATTTTTTTTTTAAACTTGGAAAATTTTTCAGAGATAAAGAACTAAAATTAACTACTTTAAATAACGGTTTCTACATTACAGTACTTTTTTGTTAGTTGTTCAAAAAAAAAAGACTTAAAATACATAACAAAAATAGTTGTTTCATACAGTGTTGGAAAAAATAATAGGGACGACGAGCTCAAATTTAATTAATTGTTATAAACTTTTTCGTAAATGTCTCATTTTTTTCGCTTCAACTGAAAAATTATCAGTAATTTAACGGGATTTAATAATCTGTATAGCTTTTCACGATTCGGTTTTAATTTAAATTTTTATTGGGAGAATAGTAAGAAAAGTATTGAATTTACCTGGAAAAAATAATAGGGACAAAATGCTTTAAATAAATTAAAAGTTATATTCAATTGTGTTAACCTTTAATTTCTTAAATAATATTAATAAAAAATGCAAAAAATAAATAAAGAAAATAATTCTGTCCATTCTTCAATTGTTTTAGCCTCTTTTATACTCGATAATTGTTTAGGATAATGGGTACGGGTGCCCATTATAGGAATTATAATCGAAAACCCAGTTTAAGCTTAAAAGCAGATGGGATAACTATGAAGTAAAGGTTCGTAATAATAAATTGTTCCAAAACAAAGCATTTACCTCGTTTGGCTCAAAGAATGGGCCCAAAACCAAGGGTAGAGACTGAAAAATATCAAAGCATTTTGACCAAATTCTTGGTTGTCATTCGAAAACTACCCCTTTTATGGCATCTTATGAACTTAAATATGGGGTTTCTGCTCCGGTGACGAGTCGTACAATAAAATATTAACTCCTAAAATCTGTTCTAGAAGGTCGAAGTCCAAGAGAAGAACCACCGCTGAGCTTACAATTAATACAAAAAAGTTCAGTATTTGCCAGAAATCACCTGGACCGTAAGGACTAGTCATATGTTCCATTGCCCCATGAATCGAAGACTTATTTGTTTGGATCTAAATGAAAATTATTTATTTGAAGCCCAAAAAACAATTTTCAATCATATCCAAACAAATTAATGTTTGTTTCATCGGGCACTGGAACATATTACCAGTTCTTACGGTCAAGGTGATTTCTGGCAAATACTGAACTTTTTTGTATTAATTGTAAGCTCAGCGGTGGTTCTTCTATTGGACTTCGACCCTTTAGAACAGATTTTAGGAGTTAATATTTTATCGTACGACTCGTCACCGGAGCAGAAACCTCAAATTTGAGTTCATAAGATGCCATAAAAGGGGTAGTTTTCGAATGACAACCAAGAATTTGGTCAAAATGCTTTGATATTTTTAAGTCTCTACCCCTGGTTTTAGGCCCATTCTTTGAGCCAAACGAGGTAAATGCTTTGTTTTGGAACAATTTATTATTACGAACCTTTACATCATAGATATCCTATCCGCTTTTAAGCTTAAACTGGATTTTCGATTATTATTCCTACAATGGGCACCCGTACCCATTATCCTAAACAATTATCGAGTATAAAAGAGGCTAAAACAAGTCAAGAATGGACAGAATTATTTTTTTTATTTATTTTTTTGCATTTTTTATTAATATTATTAAGGAACTTAAAGGCTAACACAATTGAAAATAACTTTTAATTCATTTAAAGCATTTCGTCCCTTTTATTTTTTCCAGGTAAATTCAATACTTTTCTTACTATTCTGCCAATAAAAATTTAAATTAAAACAGAATCGTGAAAAGCTATACAGATTATTAACTCCCGTTAAATTACTGATAATTTCTCAGTTGAAGCGAAAAAAATGAGACATTTATGAAAAAGTTTATAACAATTAATTAAATTTAAGCTCGTCGTCCCTATTATTTTTTCCAACACTGTATTTTTCATACAAAATAATAATTTTACATACAAAATTCATACTGACTTTGTAGTTGAAAATAACTAACAACTAAAATACACTCAGAAAATTATGTAAGTTACTACATGTAAGTTGTTTGTATATTTTACAGTAGTTAGTTGTTTTCAACTACAAAGTCAGTTGTTTTTGCATGAAAAATATCAAACTATTTCTGTTAGTTATTTTAAGTCGTTTTTTTTGAATAACTAACAAAAAAGTGCTGTAATGTAGTAACAGTTATTTAAAGTAGTAAATTTATTTTTTTTATCTCTCAAAAATTTTCAAAGTTTTTTTTCCACAAAATAAAAATAAATTTTCGTTTTTTTTTTTTATATTTCACAACTTTTTAAAAAAAAAAAAAAAAATTGGAAAAAAATTTTGTCCTCAATTTTTTTTTCTGAAAAATTAAAAAAAAAAATCCAAAAAATAAAAACAAATTTTCTTTTTTTTTTATTTTTCACAACTTTTTCAAAAAAAAAAAAACTTGGAAAAAATTTGGTCTTCAATTTTTTGTTTGAAAATAAAAAAAAAAAATATTAAATTGATTATTTTATTTTGACTACAAATGTAAGTAGTTTTTACTACATAAGTCAGTTGTTTTTTTTGTCAGTTAAAATAACTTACATTGTTAGTTGATTTAACTGAAAAAGTAGTTGACCCCAAAACAACTAACAAAGTAGTTATTTTAACTAACATTTTCAGTTAATTTTACTAACATAATTTTTTGAGTGTATACAAACAACTGACATGTAGTAACTTACATAATTTTCTGAGTGTAATTTTTAATTTCTTAATTAATGTTGGAAATTGTGGGGCTTTTAATTTATGTGTTCTGAATTTGATTAGTTTAACATTCAATGAATTAGATTTGGTATATTCTTTTATCCATTAAATTGTTTTTAAATTTTCAGGATTCCAAAACAGTGCTGAGATGTAATAGATGGTGCCCGGACTTTTAAAAATATATATATATGTGGCACACTATCAACATCCACATCAAAATTTAAATTAAATAACTGATTGAATTATTTTGTAAACAATAAAATTAAAATTTTATGAATCCACTTTCGGATTAATTTTGTTCCCAAATATTAAGAACAAAAGAGTTACAATGAGTGAAAAGAATGAAATTTACTTGGCAAGGCTTCATAAAAATTTGTTATTTACATATGTTAAACAAAATTACTCCAATTTTTATGTTTTTTGAAATTTTGTAGTATTTTTTCTAAAATATAATATTATATGTAATTTTTATTCCCCATTTGCATACTAACAACGATTTCCATTGATTTTTTTCAGTTGGGAAACAGCGGACACCTAGTTGGCTTGCCATTAGAGCTTTGTGCAACGTTTAAGGTGTTCCCTCCAATAATACTCTCTAGGAGTATTTAACTGAAAATATCTGACTTGGTCACAACTTATTATGCCCGGAGTTAGCCTAGATTAGAAATGTATATACTTTATTGTAAAACAGTTTGGAATAAGTAGATACATTTTTAATGTTAGAGCTTTTGGAAAATGATGTTGTTTGTTGTTTTGAATTCAAAATGGTTGGACTACAAAATGTTCGCTTTAAAAATTTATACAAAAATTTTGAGTAATTTTATACAGTTTGATTTTTTACATAATTTAACTGGAGACATTATAAAATTTTTCAGTTTCTTGGAAAAACACAACAAGAAAAATTCTTTCTCACATTGTTGTTTTTAAGCGCTATTGTTAGTAATATTTTGGGGACAACAGCCCGATCCTAAAGATTGTCAGTAATTTAAAAAAATAACAAAATGACAATATTGTATGCAAAATAATGAAATTTTGTGATATTTTAAGTCACTGGCAATTCAAGAATCGGGCCTAAAAAATGTGTTTTATTTTAAAAGTATTTTATAACGTCGTTTATAAACCTTATATAAAATTAACATTGCCATGAGTAGGGTACAATTTGATAACCTATGGCCCTCAATAGTTTTCATATATTTTGCTGTTTGAGGTTTGTGTTCTTGCTTAAATTATTTGAATTTTTGTTTGCGTTACCAACTCCTTTGAAAAAATATTTTTTTTTAAAACGGCAATGTTAAAGGTTTTTGTCTTTGATTTTTTATGGCAACGTAATTAAAAAAATGTGGCGAAGGTTTTCATTCGAATGAAAATTAAATTTTTTCAATTTCCATTTGTTCTCGAAATGAAAATTAAAAAAAAAAATAATTACCATTTGCAGAAAAAATTGTAATTAAAATACAAATTATAATTTGAATCAAATTGTAATTTCCCATGTATGAACTACTAGCTAACTCGCCCGGTACTTCGTTACCGGTTAGCTGTAAAAAAAACAATTTTATTATATATTTATAGAGGATCGTACAGTCAAAACTTCAAGTATCTAGAACCATTAATTCAGCAGATACAAAACAGTTCAAAATTCAAGTATCTAGGATAATTAGTTCAGCAGATACAAAATTGCCCTACTTTTTCCCCTCTTCCACCTATAAAACAAAATTTTCAAAAAAGTACTTCTTTCAGAATGTTTTTTCCGCGAGAGAATCGTACACTCCAAATTTCAAGTATCTAGGACCGTTAGTTCAGCAGATACAAAATTGCCCTAATTTCCCCCTTTTTCCCCGTAGAAGCGAAATTTTCAAAAAAGTACTTCCATTAGAATGTTGTTTCCGCAAGAGGATTCAAATTTCAAATTTGCCCTACTTTCCCTCTTTTTCCCCCATAGAAACAGATTTTTCCAAAAAAAGTACTTCTTCAAGAATGTTATTTCCGCGAGAGGATCGTACAGTCCAAACTTCAATATCTAGGACCATAAGTTCAGCAGATACAAAATTGCCCTTCTTTCCCCCTTTAAAAAGTAATTTTCAAAAAAGTACTTCTTTCAATATGTTATTCCGCGAGATGATTTTATATTGAAAATGTCATGTTTTTAAGACCATTAGTTTAAAATTTACAAAATTGCCCTATTTTCCCCCTCTTGGCCCTCCTTAAAACCAAAATTTTCAAAAAGTGTATTTTTCAAAAAATTATTTTCGCGAAAGGATTAAAACTTAAAATTTTAGTTCAGAAGATACAAAATTGCCCTATTTTCCCCCTTCTACTTTTTTTAAGATGTTTTTTTTTTGCGAGATGATCCTAGAGTTCAAATTTCAAGTTTCTGGAACCAATTGTTTAAAAGATAAATAATGTACTGATTTTCCCTATTCCCCCCCCCCCCCTTTCCCTCCGTGGAGGAGGAATTTTTCAAACAATATTTTTTTCGGAATGTTGTTTCGGCGAGAAGATCCTAAAGACCAAAATTCATGTTTCTGGGACCATTTGTTCAGAAGATAAAAAATTCACCGATTTTCCCTATTTTCCCACCTTTGTAGGTGGAATTTTCAAAAAATTTTGTTTTCCGCATGTTAATTCTGCGAGAGGATCCTAGAGTCCAAATTTCAAGTTTCTGGGACCATTTGTCCAGAAGATAAAAAATGTACCAATTTGCTCTATTTTCCCCACCTTGGAGGCGGAATTTTCAAAAAAATATTGTTTTAGTTTTTTTTTCGCGAGAGGATTATAGAGTCCAAATTTGAAGTTTCTAAAACTATTAGTTCAAAAGATACAAAATCCCCCAAAGGGCCCTACTTTCCCCTTTTTCCCCCTTAGAAGTGGAATTTTTAAAAAAGTTCTTTAAATATGTTATTTTCGCGAAAGGATCGTTCAGTTCAAATTTCAAGAATCTAGGACCATTAGTTCAGCAATTTCAAAATTGCCCTTCTTTCCCCCTTTTTCCCCCAGAATTTTGAAAAGTACTTTCTTAAGAATGTTATTTCCGCGGGAGGATCGTTCAGCCAAATTTCAAGTATCTAGAACCATTAGTTCAGCCGATACAAAATTGCCCTACCTTCCCCGTTTCCCCCCTTGAAATCGAAATTTTCAAAAAAAGTACTTCTTTCACAATGTTAATTCCAAGAGAGAGGAACGTGCAGTCTAAATTTCAAGTATCTAGGACCATTAGTTCAGCAGATACAAAATTTGCCTACTTTCCGCCTCTTCTCCCTTAGAAGCGGAACTTTCCACAAAAAGTACTTTTTCCGCAAGAGGATCGTACAGTTCAATTTTAAGTATCTAGGATCATTAGTTTAGCAGATACAGAATTGCCCTACTTTCCACCTTTTCCCCCTTTAGAAGGAGAACTTTCAAAAAAGTACTTCTTCTAGAATGTTCTTTCCGCGAGAGGATCATACAGTCCAAACTTCAAGTATGTAAGACTATTAGTTCAGCAGATTAAAAATTGCCCTACTTTCTCCCCATTCCCTTTTCCCGTAGAAGCAGAATTTAAAAAAAGTACTTATTTTAGAATGTTATATCCGCTAGAGCATCGTACAGTTAAATTTTAAGTATCGAGGACCATTAGTTCAGAAGATACAAAATTGCCCTAACTTCCCCTTTCCCCCCCCCCCTTAAAAGTAGAGTTTTCAAAAAAGTACTTCCTTGAGAATGTTATTTCCGGGAGAGGATCGTACAGTCCAAATTTCAAGTATATAGGACCATTATTTCAGCAGATACAAAATTGCCCTACTTTTCCCCTTTTTCCCAATCAAAATCGGAATATTTAAAAAAGTACTTCTTTCAGAATGTTATTTTCGCGAAAAGATCGTACAGTCCAAATTTCAAGTCTCCCGGACCATTAGTTCAGCAGATACAAAATTGCCTACCTTTCCCCTCTTAGAGGCGGAATTTTCCAAAAAGTCCTCCATTCGAATTTTATTTCCGCGAGAGTATTGTGGAGTCCACGCGAGAGGATCGCGCAGTCCTTTTTGTTTAGCAGATACAAACTGTAATTTTAAAAACAAATAGTCCTAGATTCTTTTTCAAGTATCTAGGACTATTTGTTCAGCAGATACAAAATTGGCCTACTTTCCCCCTTAAAAGAAGAATTTTTAAAAAAGTATTTCTTTCCGAATGTTATTTCCGCGGGAGGATCGTACAGTCCAATTTTCAAGTGTCTAGGACCATTAGTTCAGCAGATTCAAAATTGCTCTATTTTCCCCTCTTTTCCCCCTTAAAAGAGGAATTTTTAAAAAAGTATTCCTTTCCGAATGTTATTTAAGCGGGAGGATCGTACAGTCCAATTTTCAAGTATGTAGGACCATTACTTTAGCATATACAAAATTGCACTACTTTCCCCCTTTCTCCCTCTTAAGTAAAAGCAAAAAATAGTACTTCTTTTAGAATGTTATTGCCGCGATATGATCCCATATTCCAAATGTCATGTTTCTAAGACCATTAATTTAAAGTTTAGCAAATTGCCTTATTTTCCCCGCCTCCTTAAAACCAAAATTCTCAAGAAATATATTTTTCAAAAAATAATTTCCGCGAGAGCATCCAGATAGGATAGGATCGTACAGTTCAAATTTTAAGTATCTAGGTCCATTAGTTCAGCAGATACAAAATTGCTCTACTTTCCCCCTTTTCCCCGTAGAAGCGTAATTTTTAAAAAAGTTTTTCTTTAACAATGTTATTTCCGCGAGAGGATCGTACAGTTAAAATTTCAAGTATCTAGGACCATGAGTTCAGCAGATTCAAAATTACCCCACTCACCCCCTTTTTCCCACGGAATTTTCAAAAAGTACTTCCTTAAGAATATTATTTCCGCGAGAGGATTGTACAGTTCAAATTTCAAGTATCTAGGACCATTAGTTCAGCAGATACAAAATTGCCCTACTTTCCCCGTTTTTCCCCGTAGAAGCGGATTTCTTGAAAAAGTTCTTCTTTAAGAATGTTATTTTCGCGAAAGGATCGTACAGTTTTAATTTCAAGTATTAAGGACCATTAGTTCAACAAATTCAAAATTGCCCTACTTTCCCGATTTCCCCGCAGAATTTTGAAAAAGTACTTTAGAATGTTATTTCCGCGAGAGGATCGTTCACTCCAAATTTCAAGTATCTAGGACCATATTTTCAGCAGATACGAAATTGCCCTACCTTCCTCTTTTTCCCCCTTTAAATCGGAATTTTCAAAAAAGTACTTTTTTCAGAATGTTATTTCCGCGAGAGGATCGTGCAGTCCACGCGAGAGGATCGCGCAGTCCTTTTTGTTTAGCAGATACAAACCGGAATTTTCAAAAAGTACTTCTTTCAGAAAGTTATTTCCGCGAGAGGATCGTATAGCCCAAATTTCAAGGATCTGTGACCATTACTTCAGAAGATACAAAATGTACCAAATTATCCTACTTTCCCCCTTTCAATCCCCTAGAATCAGAATTAAAAAAAAAACTTTGTTTCAGAATGTTTTTTCCGTTAGAGGATCTTATAGTCCAAACTTTAAATTTCTAGGACCATTAGGTCAGATGATAGAACATGTACCAAATTGCCCTTTTTCCCCCATTTCCCCTTCTTATTTTTTTTTTAAATACTTTCTTTAGAGTATTATTTCCGCGAGAGGATCCTATAGTCCGAATTTTAGGTTACTGGGGCCATTAGTTCAGAAGATCGAATGTTTAAAATTGTCCTATTTCCCCCTAAATTTAAGAGAAAAGTAAAAAATTTGGGTCAAAAAACTAAGCAAAAAATATTTTGAGTAAAAAAATTGAGTAAAAAAAATTTGGGTGAAAACACCTTCTAAGTAAAAAATTTAAGTAAAAAAAATTGAGTAAAAAAATTGAAGAATAAAATACAATTGAGTAAAAAAATTTTTAGTAAAAAAAAATTTAATGAAAAAAATTTTGAGTAAAAAAAAATTTTGAGTTGAAAAAATTTGTAAAAAAAAAAAATTTTTGTGAAAAAAAAATTTTAGTGAAAAAAAATTTGTAAAAAAAAAATTTTTGAGTGAAAAAAAAAATTGAGTAAAAAAAAAAATTGAGTGAAAAAAAAAATTTTGAGTAAAAAAAAAATTTGAGTGAAAAAAAATTTTGAGTGAAAAAAAATTTTGAGTGAAAAAAAAATTTGAGTGAAAAAAAATTGTAAAAAAAAAATTGTAAAAAAAAATTTGAGTAAAAAAAAATTTTGAGTGAAAAAAAAATTTTGAGTAAAAAAAAATTTTGAGTGAAAAAAAATTTGTAAAAAAAAAAAATTGTAAAAAAAAAAATTTGAGTGAAAAAAAATTTTGAGTGAAAAAAATTTTGAGTGAAAAAAAATTTTGAGTGAAAAAATTTTAGGTAAAAAAATGTTTTTCCCCGAGAGGATACTATAGTTCAAATATCTAGTTTCTAGGACCATTAGTTCAAAATTCACCTATTTGCCCTATTTTCCCCCTTTTTGTCCCCCTTAAAACCGGAATTTTCAAAAAAGTACTTTTTTCAAAATGTTATTTTCTCGAGAGTATCCTATATTCAAAATTTCATGATTATAGGACCATTAGTTCAGAAGATACAAAATGTACCAACTTGCCCTATTTTCCCCCTCCCCCCACCTTAGAAACGGAATTTTCAAAATATTACTTTTTCCAAAATGTTATTTCCGCGAGAGGGTCCTAGACTTCAAATTTCAAGTTTCTGGGACCATTTGTTCAGAATATAAAAAATGTACCAATTTGCCCTATTTTCCCCTTTTTTCCCCCCTTGGAGGCGGAATTTTTCAAAAATATTTTTTTTCGAAATTTTATTTCCGCGAGAGGATCCTAGAGTTCAAATTTGAAGTTTCTAGGACTATTAGTTCAAAAGATACAAAATCCCCCAAAGGGCCCTATTTTCCCCCTTTTGCCTCCCTTATAATCGGAATTTCCAAAAATCCCTTCTTAGTGGGTGGTTTTGTCGGGAGCCGAACCTACATTCCAAATTTCAAGTCTCTAGCTTCAGCGGTTTGGGCTGGGCGATGATTATTGCCAATCAGTCAGTCAGTCAGTCAGTAAGTCAGTCAGTCACCACACTCTTTTATATATATGGGGCATTCCATGCCAAATCACTCACTTTTAGGCCCGACCCCCTTCGATTAATTTTATTTTTGGATATGTTTTAGTACGTATTAAATGCAACTTCCAGCCAAATTTTCAGCCTTTTATACCAAGGTGGTGTTGAGTAATCAATTTTTCAAAATGGCGATTTTTTCCAAAAAATGAAAAAATTCAAATTTTCAATCAATTTTGACCAGTAAAAAATATAGATATATTAAAAAAAGATGGACAACATTTTGTTGGTAGTTAAATGTAGTTTTAGAAAAAAAATATGAAAAATTATTCGAAGTAATTATCACTTGTTTTTTATCGTATAAAAATTAAAATCGACTTTTTGAAAAAGTCCGAAACCTTCGATTTTTTTTTAAAAATGTCAAAAAATTCTACTCTAAATTACGCAACTTTTAAGTCATAATTCGAGATGTGATCGTAATTCGTTCTATTTTTATTCAAATTTTGAAAATTGCACTTTTTTTTTTTTGACTCTGGTTTATTTTATATGGTGCTCCAAAAAAAATAATTTGGCAAATATTGACCGTAACTTCCCCTAGATATATTAACTTGGGTGTAAAAATACGTCTCAGAAAATTTTAGGATGATCGGACATGGGTAAGGCGTGCCGCATCGGCTTTGAAGTTTGAAAATCGGATTACAAGGGAAAATATGCATTTTTTTCTGTTTTCTTAATTTTTTTGGTATTTTTAGTTAATTTTGAATTCAAATGGTTACAGAATTGAAATGTAGAGTAAAATGTCTCTCTATTAAGGTCATAAAAACCGAAATCGGTTTAAAATCAGCTAAGTTATTACAACTTCCCCAGGCATCTAACGTGTGGCAGACAACTTGATTAATCAATACAATCCGATTTTTGAAATTCATTGAAATTTTCTAATGTAATAACATTTTTTTATTCTTTAAGTTCAAATGTTATTAGATGACAAGTATTTTTCATATTGTGTTTTGCTAACATTTTTTAAATTAGTGATAAAAATGCCTGCATTTTCCACACCCTTTTGAAATCTCTATTTTAAAAAAAAAAATATTTTTTTTTGTTTTAAAATTTGGAAAAGTCAAAAAAATATTACACTGAAACATGAATAATGAAAAAATGTTATTACAGTAGAAAATTTCAATAAATTTAAAAAAAGGGCCTCGTATTTTTTAATCAAGTTTTATGGCACACGCTAGATGCCTGGGGAAGTTGTAATAACTTGGCTGATTTTCAACCGATTTTAGTTTTTAGTACCTTATTAGAAAGGCATTTTACTCCACATCATAATTCTGTAATCACTTGAATTTAAACTTAACTTAAAATACCAAAGAAATTGCGAAAACAGAAAAAAATTCATATTTTTCCTTGTAATCCGTTTTTTAAACTTCAAGGACCATGCTAAGCGCCTTACACATGTCCGATCGTCCCAAATTTTTGTGAGACGTATATTTACCTCCAAATGAATATATTTAGGGTAAGTTAGGGTCAGTATCTACCATTTTTTTTTTTTTGGAGCTCCATATAAAATAAATCAGAGCCAAAACATAAAAGGTGCAATTTTAAAAATTAAAAAAAAAATAGAAAGAATTTTGATCACATCTCGAGTTATGGCTTAAAAGTTGCATAATTTAGAGTAGAATTCTTATAGTTTTTTACAAAAAAATCGAATGTTTCGGACTTTTTCAAAAAGTCGATTTTAATTTTTAAACGTCAAAAAATAAGTGATAATTACTTCGAATAATTTTTTCACATTTTTTTTCTAAAACTACATTTAAATACCAACAAAACGTTGTCCAACTTTTTTTAAAATATCTATATTTTTTACTGGTCAAAATTGATTGAAAATTTAAATTTTTTCATTTTTTGGAAAAAATCGCCATTTTGAAAAATTGATTACTCAACACCACCTTGGTATAAAAGGCTGAAAATTTGGCTGCAAGTTGCATTTAATACGTACTAAAACATATCCAAAAATAAAATTAATCGAAGGGGGTCGGGCCTAAAAGTGAGTGATTTGGCATGGAATGCCCCATATAAATTAGAGTGTCCCTTATTTTGGAAATGTTGGAAATCTTGAGACGGTACCCGCTCATTTTTTTCCTTTTGACTTAAAAATAACTCAGGAAAAATTTTACGCCCCTAGGACCACGCCTTCCCTACGCGACGGGCCCTTAAAGAGCGGGGCCTAAAAAATCATTTTTCCATACAAACCAAAAAATTTTTTTTTTGATTTTTAATTTTTTTGTTATTATTTATTATATTACTTGGTTTGCTTATTCACAACAAAAAATTTGATTTTGGTGGGATAAGTCTTTCAGCGCTAAAAAATTTTTCGCAAAAAAAAATTTTGAGCCGCCGGGGTCCTACAGTAAAAAATTTTTAAAAAATATTTTTTTTTAGTTTTGACCAGCAACGGTTTTAGCTGCTATGTTGCTTTAAATGATATATATTCATAAAAAAATATTTTTTGTATCTGTGACATCTTAATCGTGTTCTAAAAAAGGGTAAAAAATGCATTGATGATTTTTTTCGATACACGATAAAAATGTCACAAATATGAATAATATTTTTTTTGGAATATATATCATTAAAAACAACATAAAAACTAAAACCATTGCTTTTCAAAACTAAAAAAAAATATTTTTTAAAAATTTTTTACCGTAGGATTCCTACGGCTCAAAATTTTTTTTTTCGAAAAAGATAAAGATGTCACAGATATGAATAATTTTTTTTTTGGAATATATATCATTTAAAGCAACATAGCAGCTAAAACCGTTGCTGGTCAAAACTAAAAAAAAATATTTTTTAAAAATTTTTTACTGTAGGACCCCGGCCGCCCAAATTTTTTTTTAATATTAATAACAAAAAAATTAAAAATCAAAAAAAAATTTTTTTGGTTTGTATGGAAAAATGATTTTTTAGGCCCCGCTCTTTAAGGCCCCGTCGCGTAGGGAAGGCGTGGTCCTAGGGGCGTAAAATTTTTCCTGAGTTATTTTTAAGTCAAAAGGAAAAAAATGAGCGGGTACCGTCTCAAGATTTCCAACATTTCCAAAATAAGGGACACTCTAATATAGATATAAGCAATTCATTAACAAACTTCTACAATTTAAATATTATGTCAGTTATCAGAAGAATCGTTAGAAAGGTCGCATAAATATTTAAGATTTACAAAAGCAATTTTAGCAGA
Source organism: Pegoplata infirma (assembly GCA_963921195.1). NCBI lineage: Eukaryota > Metazoa > Arthropoda > Insecta > Diptera > Anthomyiidae > Pegoplata > Pegoplata infirma. The sequence goes on from OY992538.1 coordinate 108,860,909, forward strand.
AAAAATTCAAGAATAAACAATCTAAAAGATATTTTTCAAAAATTTATGGTAGAATCAGATCCAAAAATTTCCATTTTACGTGAAGAAACATCGAACTTCGTAAAAAAGGTTCCTTATCCAAAGGAACTATTGCAACTAATACAAAAGAACTAATTTTTATTTTAATTTATTTATTACGATATTGCATTATCGTGTCTATGTTAATTTGTTTTTTAATGTTTTAATCCTGTTATTATTCTTTTTTGGTTTATTACTAATATTTATCTATCTATATTAGAGTTCGTTTGGTGACTATGTCACATTATCTGTTTATCGGATATCATCATTTTTTTAAAGGATTTAGGGGAGCTAAAAAGAATACCGTTATTTTTTTGGAAAAATTTTCACTCCTTGGGGTGGTTCAAAGCAATTGAAATCGCGGATTTTGAGGTGATTTTTCTGCAGAGAAAAAACGGCTGAATATATTGCAAATCTGATTTCACCAGTCGATTCTACAGCAAAAATTAATACAATAGCAGTTTTTTGAACTCTTGAAAAAAGTTCCAATAACCCACAGCAGGGGGCGGAAAAATCGATTTAAAAAAAAAAAAATTAATTATTTTTTTAATAATGCACGATGAAGAGGCAGCTTTTGCTAAGAAAATTGGTACAAAAAGCACCTTTCTATCACAACCCATTAAAAAGTTATAAGGCTTCAAAGTTTTTTTTCTAATGGTAAAATTATAAAACACTGACCGAAATTTGAAAAAATTTTGGATGGATCAGCGGTCTGGACTCTCGTTTTCGATTATCCTCTCAATGCTGATTCCAAATCTGGTTTCCAAAATGTTCCGAAGCGTCAGGTTTTTGAAATAATTGAGGTCAAAGTTCACAAAAAACGCATTTTTGTGCATTATTGAGAGCATTTTTTTGTGATGTTTTTGGATGATATTCTGGGATCATAAAACTTGTTTTCGATTAACATTTCGATGCTGATTCTGAATCTAGTTTTCAAATTTTTCTATCACGTCATGTTTTCGAGAAAATTGAGGTCAAAGTTCTCAAAAAACGTGTTTTTGCTTATTTTTGAGAGCTTATAACTTTTTAACGGGTTGTGATAGAACGGAAAATTTGGTACCATTTTGTTAAGCTGAAAATGCCCTTTAATTGTGCATATTTAAAAAATTAATTTTAAAAGAAAATGGAAAAACCTTATATTTCCGCCCTCTGTGATGGATTTTTGGAACTTTTTTAAGAGTTTGAAAAACGACCATTGTATTATTTTTTGTTGTAGAATCGACTGGTGAAATCAGATTTGCAATATTTTCAGCCGTTTTTTCTCTGCAGAAAAATCAGCTCAAAATCCGCGATTTCAAATGCTTTGAACCACCCCAAGGAGTGAAAATTTTTCCAAAAAAATACCGGCATTCTTTTTAGCTCCCCTAAATCCTTTAAAAAAATGATGATATCCGCAGATCAAATTTTCAAAATTAACTCTAATCTATATATATAAAAGAGTGTGGTGACTGACTGACTGACTGACTGACTGATTGGCAATAATCATCGCCCAGCCCAAACCGCTGAAGCTAGAGACTTGAAATTTGGAATGTAGGTTCGGCTCCCGACAAAACCACCCACTAAGAAGGGATTTTTGGAAATTCCGATTTTAAGGGGGGCAAAAGGGGGAAAATAGGGCCTTTTGGGTGATTTTGTATCTTTTGAATTAACAGTCCTAGAAACTTCAAATTTGAACTCTAGGATCCTCTCGCGAAAATAAAATTTCGAAAAAAATATTTTTGGAAAATTCCGCCTTTAAGGTGGGGAAAAAGGGGAAAATAGGGCAAATTGGTCCATTTTTTATATTCTAAACAAATGGTCCCAGAAACTTGAAATTTTAAGTCTAGGACCCTCTCGCGGAAATAACATTTTGGAAAAAGTAATATTTTGAAAATTCCGTTTCTAAGGTGGGGGAGAGGGGGAAAATAGGGCAAGTTGTGGACATTTTGTATCTTCTGAACTAATGGTCCTACAATCTTGAAATTTTGAATATAGGATACTCTCGCGGAAATAACATTTTGAAAAAAGTACTTTTTTGAAAATTCCGGTTTTAAGGGGGACAAAAAGGGGGGAAATAGGGCAATTTGGTGAATTTTGAACTAATGGTCCTAGAAACTAGATATTTGAACTATAGTATCCTCTCGGGGAAAAAACATTTTTTTACTAAAATTTTTTCACTCAAAATTTTTTTTCACTCAAAATTTTTTTTTGACTCAAAATTTTTTTTTTACAATTTTTTTTTTTTTTACAAATTTTTTTTTTTTCAAATTTTTTTTCACTCAAATTTTTTTTTTTACTCAAAATTTTTTTTCACTCAAAATTTTTTTACTCAAAATACTCTCGCAGAAATAACATTTTGAAAAAAGTACTTTTTTGAAAATTCCGGTTTTAAGGGGGACAAAAAGGGGGAAATATAGTATCCTCTCGGGGAAAAAACATTTTTTTACTAAAATTTTTTCACTCAAAATTTTTTTTCACTCAAAATTTTTTTTTGACTCAAAAATTTTTTTTTTTTTACAAATTTTTTTTTTTTTTAAATTTTTTTCACTCAAAAATTGTTTTTTACTCAAAATTTTTTTTCACTCAAAAATTTTTTTTTTACAAATTTTTTTTCACTCAAATTTTTTTTCACTCAAAATTTTTTTTTACTCAAAAATTTTTTTTTTTTGGGGGGGAAATAGGACGATTTTGAACATTTTCTATATTGTGAACTAATGGTCCCAGAAACCTGAAATTTGGACTATAGGATCCTCTCGCGGAAATAATATTCTGAAGAAAGTACTTTTTTAAAAAGGCACTTCTAAGAAGGGGAAAAGGGGAAAAATTGGCGAATTTGGTACATTTTCTTTTCTCTGACCTAATGGTCCTAGAAACTTAAAGTTTGGACTATAAGATCCTCTCGCGGAAAAAACATTCCGAAACAAAGTTTTTTTCAATCCCGCTTCTAGGGTGGTAAAAAGGGGGATAATAGGACAATTTGGTATACTTTGTATGTTCTGAACTAATTTTCCCAGAAACTTAAAAATTTTGACTAAGGATCCCTCGCGGAAATAACATTGTGAATAAAGTTATATTTTGAAAATTTCGCTTCTAAGGGGGAAAAAGGGGAAAGTAGGGTAATTTTGTGTCTGCTGAACTAATGGTCGTAGATCCTTGAAATTTGGGCTGTACGATCCTCTCGCGGAAATAACTTTCTGAAAGAAGTTCTTTTTGAAAATTCCGGTTTGTATCTGCTAAACAAATAGGACTGCACGATCCTCTCGCGTGGACTGCACGATCCTCTCGCGGAAATAACATTCTGAAAAAAGTACTTTTTTGAAAATTCCGCTTTAAAGGGGGAAAAAGAGGAAGGTAGGGCAATTTTGTATCTGCTGAAAATATGGTCCTAGATACTTGAAATTTGGAGTGAACGAACCTCTCGCGGAAATAACATTCTAAAGGAAGTACTTTTTCAAAATTCTGGGGGAAATCGGTAAAGTAGGGCAATTTTGAATCTGCTGAACTAATGGTTCTTAATACTTGAAATTTAAACTGTACGATCCTTTCGCGAAAATAACATTCTTAAAGTAGAACTTTCAAAAAATCCGTTTCTACGGGGAAAAAGGGGGAAAGTAGGGCAATTTTTTATCTGCTGAACTAATGGTCCTAGATACTAGAAATTTGAACTGTACAATCCTCTCGCGGAAATAATATTCTAAAGGAAGTACTTTTTGAAAATTCCGGGGGGAAAACGGGGTGAGTGGGGAAATTTTGAATCTGATGAACTTACGGTCCTAGATACTTGAAATTTCAACCGTACGATCCTCTCGCGGAAATAACATTGTTAAAGAAAAACTTTTTTAAAAATTACGCTTCTACGGGGAAAAAGGGGAAAGTAGGGCAATTTTGTATCTGCTGAACTAATGGTCCTAGATACTTAAAATTTTAACTGAACAATCCTATCCCGAAAATAACATTATAAAAGAAGTACATTTTTGAAAATTCGTTTTTAAAGGGGGAAAATGGGAAAAGAAGGGCAATTTCGTATCTGCTAAACGAATGGTCCCAAAAACTTGAAATTTTAACTGTACTCTCGCGGAAAAAACATTTTGTAAAAAGTAATATTTTGAAAAATCCTTTTATAAGGGTGAGGGTGGTGGGAAGAAGGGGTTTAATAATGCAATTTTGTATCTTCTGAACAAACTTGAAATTTTGAATCTGGATGCTCTTGCGGCAATTATTTTTTGAAAAATATATTTTTTTTAAATTTTGGTTTTAAGGGGGCCCAAAAGGGGGAAAATAGGGCAATTTGCTAAACTTTAAATTAATGGTCTTAGAAACATGACATTGGGAATATAGGATCATTTCGCGGCAATAACATTCTAAAAGAAGTACTTTTTTTGAAAATTTCGCATTTAAGGGGAAGAAAGGGGGAAAGTAGTGCAATTTTGTATATGCTAAAGTAATGGTCCTAGATACTTGCAAATTGGACTGTACGATTCTCCCGCGGAAATAACATTCGGAAAGGAATACTTTTTTAAAAATTCCTCTTTTAAAGGGAAAAAGAGGGGAAAATAGAGCAATTTTGAATCTGCTGAACTAAGGGTCCTAGATACTTGAAAATCGGACTGTACGAACCTCCCGCGGAAATAACATTCGGAAAGAAATACTTTTTTAAAAATTCTTCTTTAAGGGGGAAAAGGGAAGAAAGTAGGCCAATTTTGTATCTGCTGAACAAATAGTCCTAGATACTTAAAAATTGGACTGCACAATCCTCTCGCGGAAATAAAATTCGAATGGAGGACTTTTTGGAAAATTCCGCCTCTAAGAGGGAAATGGGGGAAAGTAGGCAATTTTGTATCTGCTGAACTAATGGTCCGGGAGACTTGAAATTTGGACTCTACGATCTTTTCGCGAAAATAACATTCTGAAAGAAGTACTTTTTTAAATATTCCGATTTTGAGTGGGAAAAAGGGGAAAAGTAGGGCAATTTTGTATCTGCTGAAATAATGGTCCTATATCTTGAAATTTGGACTGTACGATCCTCTCGCGGAAATAACATTCTCAAGGAAGTACTTTTTTGAAAACTCTACTTTTAAGGGAGGAAAAAGGGGAAGGTAGGGCAATTTTGTATCTGCTGAACTAATGGTCCTCGATACTTAAAATTTAACTGTACGATCCTCTCGAGGATATAACATTCTAAAAGAAGTATTTTTTTTAAATTCTGCTTCCACGGGGGGAAAAGGGAGAAAGTAGGGAAATTTTGAATCTGCTTAACTAATAGTCCTACATACTTGAAGTTTGGACTGTACGATCCTCTCGCGGAAAGAACATTCTAGAAGAAGTACTTTTTTGAAAGTTCTCCTTCTAAGGGGGGAAAAGGTGGAAAGTAGGGAAATTCTATATCTGCTGAACTAATGATCCTAGATACTTAAAATTTTAACTGTACGATCCTCTTGCGGAAAAAGTACTTATTGTGGAAAGTTCCGCTTCTAAGGGGGAAAAGGCAATTTTGTATCTGCTGAACTAATGGTCCTAGATACTTGAAATTTAGACTGCACGATCCTCTCTCTTGGAATTAACATTCTGAAAGAAGTACTTTTTTTGAAAATTCCGATTTCAAGGGGGAAAACGGGGAAGGTAGGGCAATTTTGTATCTGCTGAACTATTGGTTCTAGATACTTGAAATTTGGCTGAAAGATCCTCTCGCGGAAATAACATTCTTAAGAAAGTACTTTTCAAAATTCTGGGGGAAAAAGGGGGAAAGAAGGGCAATTTTGAATCTGCTGAACTAATGGTCCTAGATTCTTCAAATTTAAACTGAACGATCCTTTCGCAAAAATAACATACTTAAAGAACTTTTTTAAAAATTACACTTCTAAGGGGGAAAAAGGGGAAAGTAGGGCCCTTTGGGGAATTTTGTATCTTTTGAACTAATAGTTTTAGAAACTTGAAATTTGGACTCTATAATCCTCTCGCGAAAAAAAAATAAAAAAATATTTTTTTGAAAATTCCGCCTCCAAGGCACAGTGGTTCCAAGTCCAAATCTAGCTGGACAAAATTATTTTATCATCGTTTTATATGTTTTTGGGGTCGCTGAGTTCAAAAAACATGTTTAAATTTTTCTAAGTCGATTACACTAATCGACAACTTTTTATTTTTTTTCTAATTTCAGTAATTCATTAATGTCAAAAATTGTTTATATGCAGAACAGAAATATGAAATGCAAAAACTTATTTTTTGAAAGTTTTGTAATCTCTAAAAAAAAAAAAATTTTTTGTCGAGAAGAGTAATTGAAAAAAACAAGTGAGAGCGTTAAATTCGGCCATGCCTAATCTTTTATACCCTCCAAAATGTAAAAAAAAAATAAAAAAAACAGTGAGAGTGTTACATTCGGCTGTGCCGAATCTTTTATACCCTCCAAAATGTAAAAAAACAATATAAAAAAATCCAGGGGGGTTTGTTTTTTTGGGGGGGTTGGTGGGAGACGTTAGGGAGCACCTTCCCCTTGCGATATCGAACTTCATCTGAGAGAAGAATGTTGCATTTGCTTAGCAAAAGTACAAAAAACCCTGCAAAAAATGCGATTTTTATTAGGTTGGTTTAGTTCTCCAAGGGGGAACTTTTTTGCCCTTGGTCCGATTTTATCCATTTCCGAACTTAACCTGCCTAGTAATATAAGACATATTCGTGCCAAACTTCGGAAGTCTAGCTCTTTTATTTTGGACTGTATCGTGTCCTCTACAGACGGACAGACGGATAGACGGACAGACGGACGGACATTTTTGAATTTAGTAGAAGTGTGTAATTTTGGCCGCGGTTTAATAGGAAACATCACATTTAATGCTTTATTTAAGCTAAGCATAATTATAATACTTAAAAGCTATCAAAAACTTACAAAAATTCGATACTTTATTTAGAAAAAAAAATTTACGCGAAAATCTATTTTCATATAAACTGTGATTAATTTTAAACCTGCAAAAACCTGCAAGAAATGTCTGCATGACAACGTTCAGTAATAAATTACCTATAAGTTGTATGTAGTAATTCGACATGATATGCCTGGATTCGGTTTTGGCAAGCTGCGGAAGTTTCATGAGTCCTCAAAAATATTGTTATTATTGACCATACTTCAAAGTACAAAAAATGTAAGAAGAAGATCGATAATAAATTTCTTATTAATGTCCAGAATAAGTATAAATCTGTAGCTTTCTTGTACATAAACCGTTTTGAAACCATTGATGTAATATCCCAGCAGAAATAAATCGAGATTTTGGCGACACAGCATCTGTTTATAGTAGAGTTTGCAAATAATCGAGATATTTCATAATCGCGATTACGATTAAAAAAATTGCCGTTAATCGCGATTATCGATTAATCGAATTTTTTAAATAACACTGTGCAACAAATTTTGGGTCATCGCATTGAGCCTCAATGTCTTCAACGCCATATGAAAGTAGACCATCAAGTGGACAAAATCACCAAAGGGTTTTGCAAAGTCAGTTCGGATTTCTTTTTTATAGCCCACTGAAGTTTTTATTTTTTTTTATCAAAGGCGCTTGGAAAACGGCAAAAATACTATAATAAGAACACATCTGAGCTTCAAAATATGATTTGATGTCTGTAGTGAAATTTATGGCGGTTCTTTTCTTAGAACATTTTAACCCTCTAACTGCCATTTTAAGGGGTCATTTTAGTCCTTTTTCAAAAACTAAACACAGAAGTTTTATAAAAAGGCCATTTAGAGGGTTAAAATGTTCTACAAATATTTTCCTCATAAAATTTCACTAGGGGTTGTCAAATGTTCGAAGTTTGTGCGACATCCGCAAAATGCTTAAAAAGGGTCAAGTATAAATAATCAATGTTTGTTATTTTTTTTACCAAAGCAGTGTTACAAAATATCGACAAAAAACAGTGCAAATATACTTTTGGACTAAAAATGATGTTCTGATGTGTTTTATAAAATTTTATGATGATTCTTTTCTTTGACCAAATTAACCCTCTAGCTCCCGTTTTAAAGGGTCATTTTTGTCCTTTTTTAAAAGAAATACAAAAATTTACATTTTAGAACGGACGAAAACAAGATGTCAGCAGGGTCGTGTCGGAAAGAGCAAATTGTGAGAAAATTTATTAAAAAATTTTACAAGACATCATTAGTCGGCAACCAGCGGTCAAAGTATGAAAAAAATTACGTTTTTGACAAAATTTCATGCCAAAATTTTTTGACCAAATCCGACCAAAGTCTTTTGAGTATATTTTAAAAACAAAACTTTTTAAAATTCACTCAGATCAGAATTTAATGTTTACTTTAAATTTGAATTACTTTAACGAGAAAAGGAAAGACAAATCGCAAACAAGTTAAATAAATCATGCACTCAAAAAATTATGTCATTATTTGTTTGTAGTTTATTTAAAAAGTTTAACGTTTTTAAAAGAAAAAAAACAATTGTTTAACGTTCAGTTTTTTAAAATGACTATTTCTGTTTTTTGTTTCAAAAATAACAACATAAAAAATAAAGATATTCATTAGCATTTTATTTTTTAAGTCATTTATTTTTGTTTTGTAAGTAAAAATAAGTAATTCGTCTTTATTTCTTAATGATTTGTGTACGTTATTTGTTTAAATTGTAGGCATTTTTTAAGGAGAAATCATTAGTTTTTACCTACTTGTGTAGATTATTTTTTTGGAGAAAAAAAAAATCAAAAAAATATTTATAGCCATATAAAAACATGTTTGTATCAAGTAACTTTGGCACGATGGGTAGAGTGTCTGGCCAGAATGTAATTGATTGCGGGATCGATTCCCAAACATTTTTGTTAAAATTTTTTAAAAAATAATTTCATAGAAAAATTGTTAAAATAACCTACGAAATCATTAATTTTTAATGTTTTCGTATGTATTTTTTTTTATTTTGTTGGTAAAAATAACACAACAATCATTAATTTTTAATGTTTTCGTACACAAAAAAAAATATGAAGGAAAAAAATTTGAGTAATCACTTGTTTAAATTTAACAACAAAAATTGAGTCATTTTTTTAATTGACGCCATTAAAAATTGACTCAAAAATTTTAAAAACAATTTAAGTAAATAATTTAATAAAAATTTAATAGTTTTTTTTAACTCTCATAGTTTTTTGAATTCTCGTTTAGTTTATAGTTTTTTGTGTATGTATATGAAAGTTTGTAATCGTCTTTATAAAGTTTTCCTATGTTTTTGAGACATAAATATGTTTGGTAAAGTTTGAAAAAACAAGTTTTTTGTTTTTTTTTTTGTAAAAAAAAAAATTAAACTTTTTTAAACATTTAAAAAAAATAAATAGATAAATTTTGAGTAAATTTTTAATTGTGTCAATTAAAAATTTACTCAATTTTTTTTTCAAACATTTAATAAATTTTTATTAAAAATTTACTTAATACTATTAAATCGTTTACTGGTGCAAAATTGGGTAATTATTTACTCAATAGCGTTAAAAATTTACTCAAATATTTTTTTTATTTTTTTCTGTGTAGGTTATTTTTTTTTCGAATTTGTTGGTAAAAATAATAAAATATATTTAAAATCAGCATTTAATTTTATTTCCATACAAATTGTTTTTGTTTTAAAAATCGTCAATACAAAATATGTATTGAAAATTTTAAATTTAAAATAAAACTTTTGTTAAAATAGACTTTTTGTTTTCTTGTGGTAAGGGCCATTGATTTTTGTTTGAAATTTTCCCGAAAGTAATTGTTTTTATACCCTCCAACTACAGTATGGGGGTATACTCACTTTGTCATTCCGTGTGTAACGCATCGAAATATCGGTCTTGGACCCCATAAAGTATATATATTATTGATCAGTGATCGATTCTAAGACATTCTAGCGATGTCCGTCTGTCCGTCCGTCCGTCCGTCCGTCTGTCCGTCCGTCTGTGGAAGACACGATACAGTCCAAAATAAAAGTGCTAGACTCCTGAAATTTGGCACATATATGTCTTATGTTCATAGGCTGGTTAAGTTCGGAGATGGGCAAAATCGGACCAGGGGGGAAAAAGTTCCCCCTTGACGAAGTAAACCAACCAATGAAAAAAGGTAACTTTTTATAGGTTTTTTTGTATAATTGTTAAACAAATGAAACATTTTTATGCTTGAAAACGTTCAAAGCCTTGGACTTGGACCCAGGGGATTTTGAAAATTACTTTTTTTTTGGTCCGCCAACTTTTGTGGGCGTGGATATTAGCAAATAATTTATATAATGATGAAAGTGTATATCTTTTGTACAAAAAGCATAGTAATTAAATTTGTAAACATTTTTGACCAGAGAGAAAATGTCCCCAAGGACCCCCGACAAGCCCCCCCCCAAAAAAACGACCCCTGCAATTTTTTTTTAACGTTGGAGGGTATACAAGATTCGGCACAGCCGAATTTAACACTCTCACTTGTTTTTACTAATTTAGTTTTTTTGAAAAATAATTTTAAATAGAAACTTTTTTTGAAAAATAATTTTAAATAGAAACTTCAAAATGGGTTTAAAAAAATTTTGAAACTGATTTAAATTTGTTTTAAAAACAGTCAGCCTTACCATAGAAAAATAAAATATATTTAAAATCAGCTTTTAATTTTATTTCCATACAAATTGTTTTTGTTTTTAAATTCGACTTTCAAAAAATGTATTGAAAATTTGAAATTTAAAATAAAACTTTTGTTAAAATCGACTTTTTGTTTTCTTGTGGTAAGGGCCAGTGTGTTTTATAGAAAAATTTTAATCGTAATCGCATGATTTTTTTGTCGATTACGATTACGATTAATTGGCCCGATTAATCGCGATAACGATTACGATTTTAATCGTTTTGCAAACTCTAGTTTATAGCATACCGTAGCGCATCCAAAGAGCGCTCTTAGGGATGCAGTAAAAGGAAGGGAAAAAAAATTTATTTTTTTTTTTAGAATTTTTTATAAAAAACTTATAATGTGTAATTATTTTTTGATAAAATTTCACACTTGCTTTCCTTTTTAATATTTTTAACACTTTTTGACCGAATGGGGGCTTGAAAGAGCCATAAGATATACAGCCAGGGGAACACCACAGGGAGGAGTATTATCGCCATTACTCTGGCTCTTGGTCGTGGATCCCATTCTCAAAAAAATGGAGACGCAAGGAGCGGTAGTAGTTGCTTATGCTGATGACGTGGTAATAATGTCAACTGGAAAATTTTTGACCACGTTATCCGAGTTGCTAGAGCGATCACTGAAACAGTTATGGAATTGGGCTAATGAAAATGGTCTTAACGTTAATCCTCGGAAAACCGAGATGGTATTGTTTACACGAAAGTATAAGATCGAAAATTTTAGAAAAGTCAAGGTCAACGGGGTTGAAATCCCACTTTCAAATCATGCGAAATTTTTAGGAATTATTCTGGATAGTAAATTATCATGGAACCAAAATACCGATGAACGATTGAGAAAGGCGAATAATGCATATTATGCATGCAAGAAAATGTTCGGCAAGACATGGGGACTTGAGCCAAGGATCACGTACTGGATCTATACTTCCATCGTAAGACCTATCTTACTTTACGGAGTTATGGTCTGGCACAGAGCGCTAGAGAGGGAGGTGACTCGTAGTAAGTTCCAAAAAGCCCAACGGCTTATGGGTCTGAGTATCACTGGTGCCCTAAGAACAACATCAGCTGCATCCATCGACACGATATTGCATCTGCTGCCAATTGACGTCTTTGCTAAGGGTGAGGCATATAAGGCATGCCTCAGACTCAAAGAGTCAAATTGGCTCAGACGCCGAAATTTTGGACACAGTAGCATGGACAATTTGGATAACGTTGTCACTGACTACAGGGTGCCCAAACTACTTTTCGATCGGAAATTTAAAGTTGAATTTCCGACTCGAGAATTTTGGTCGAACTGGCGCACAGTGAGACAACGCCGGCATTAAATACAAGGAGTCATTGTAGAGCTCTGAAATTTTGCACAGGTTACTTTTGAGACAATTCCAGTTTTTTGAAAAAAAAATTATGAAAATACGCCCACTTTTACGCCCACCTCCCATACAATCGAAATTTGTAAAATGCCGTATTGTCCGTAATACTTAAGGTATAACTTTCAATTTTGGTATACTTGAATGTTATATTGTTACAGACATTATCGGAAAAAATTTTGAACTTTGGCCCACTTTTACCCCCACCACCCATACAACCCCAACATAAAAAGTGCCATATTTTCTAAAATATTTTAGGTACAACCTTCAAATTTGATATTACTGTAATTTATATCATTTCAAATGTTTCATGCAAAAACAACAATAACACGCCCACTATTACGCCCACCTCCCACGGAAATGCAATAAAAAAGAACAATTTTTTTTTCACTCTATCAATAATTTTTTAATATCATCATGGTGTTCTAATTTTTTCAATATGTTAGAGAAAAGCTAATCTCTTATCAAAAGAGATCATTACAAGAACACTCATTATTACTTAACCCAATAAATAATGCAACATCTAAATTCAATATATAACAATTAAACTAACCACATTAGAAAGTGATCATAACACAACTTCGATAAGAACAACAGCTTGCTCTATCAATTTAAATTAAAAATTATGCAACTATTTAACCCAAAGTCAATGACCTTCAAAAAAATTATCAATCAAATGAATAATGTAAATAAAATAATAATAAACAATAAGGGAATATGTGTAAACAATTAAAAAAAATAACATGCTATTGCATGCTAACATACGTATAGCGACAGAATATGCGCGTTGCATATTTTTTGTATTTTTTTGTATTTTTTTGTATGTTTAAAGTACTTTTGCAAACTTTTGCTATAGTTCCTTTACTTTAAATGAAAGCTGAGACTTCAATCTTTCATTTGATATAAGTTTTCACCTAGGGCGAGGGGCTGCTCTATATTTCCTAGTCCATTGAAAATGCAAAATGTTCAATTTTTACACCACAATTCTGTTGTTAAGAAATTTTTTTTGTGTTTTTTTTTTTTTAAATTTATTTTTTCATCTACTCATTCTACAACAACTAAATTAATTATAAAAATACTTTAAAGTTATATTTATTATGTATTTTTTATTTAATAAGCTTTTGAATGTTACATATTGAACTAACATATTTCAAGCGCTTTGGCATACCTCAACTTTGACTTGCTCTAGACCAAAAAGTAATGAAGTTATGAGGCTGAAATTTCAGGGAATTGTTACTCATATATCTGTTAATAAACTGTAAAAATTTCATCCAAATTGGACGACTCGCCAAAACCCAATTTTTGCCGCGGTTACTATAGGGCTGTCTCACTGTGTGGCGTTGCGTTCCAAATGACGCTTTAAATATTTTCACAGACGGCTCCAAACAATCGACGGGAGTGGGAGCGGGATTTACTACGGACGTCTGTGATATTCGAAAATCTTTTAATCTACCTTTGAGCTGTAGCATATTCCAGGCTGAAATAGTTGCTATTAATAAGGCAGCCTTGCAGTTTCTTGGAGAATCGGAGAGAATAATAAACTTTTACATCGACAGCCAAGCTGCACTAAAAGCTCTAAGAGGCTTTTGTATTAAATCAAAAGTCGTTTTTGAGTGCTACGAGAATCTTCAGAAACTATCCAGCAACAACCTCGTCTCTCTAATATGGGTTCCAGGACATAAGGGAGTAGACGGGAACGAGAAGGCTGATGAGCTTGCAAAACTGGGCGCAGATGGGGTAGGGGATTTTGTTCATATCGATCCCCCAATGCAGTACTACAGATCGAGAAGTGATTGTCAGTGTATTTCCATGGCGAACAGGAAATGGCGAGAGTTAAGTACAAGCAGAACTACCAGAATAATCTGGCCGCGTTACGACCTTAAAAGAACTCGTTACCTACTTTCTCTTAACAGAAGAGAATGTCGTTTACTCACGGGAGTGGTCACGGGACACTGCCTTATTGCTTTCCACGCAAGAACAATTGGACTTATCTCTGATTCCAATTGTAGAAGATGTGATGAACCGAATACGGATGAAACTGTTGAACATATCCTGTGCAAATGCCCCGCATTGGCCAGGCATCGCAAACAAATTTTGGGCAAAGCAGAACTCGAGAATCTGGAAGAAATCGCAGTCATGGACCTCATGCGCATTAAATTGTTTGCAACATGGACTAACGCGTTTTATCCTCGTCGCTGAAGGAACATGTGGTATTGCTATGGACCAGCCGGTCTATGCGAGGAGTTCAAAATTTTGAGCTCCGCCACCCCTAACCTAACCTAACCTAACCTAACACTTTTTGAATAAAAAAACATGAGTTTTAGACAAAGACACATGATTTGACTGCATCATTATTGCGCATTAATCAGCGCTGGAAAGAGCGCTTCAATCATAGCATCTTTGACCGCTGTTCCCAAAAAAAAATCCCATAAAAAATGTGAAAATGAAAATTTCCGATATTTTTTTGATGTTCACTTCCGATTTTTATACCATCCAACTACAGTATGGGGGTATACTCACTTTGTCATTCCGTGTGTAACGCATCGAAATATCGGTCTATGACCCAATAAAGTATATATATTATTAATCAGTGATCGATTCTAAGACATTCTAGCGATGTCCGTCTGTCCGTCCGTCCGTCCGTCTGTCCGTCCGTCTGTGGAAGACACGATACAGTCCAAAATAAAAGAGCTAGACTCCTGAAGTTTGGCAGAAATATGTCTTATATTCATAGGCTGGTTAAGTTCGGAGATGGGCAAAATCGGACCAGGGGGAAAAAAGTTCCCCCTTGAGGAACTAAACCAACCTCTAAAAAACACCATATTTTTACATGATTTTTTATGTTTTTGTTTAACAAATGCAACACTTTTAAGCTTCAAGAAGCTCAAAGTTTTACGTTTGGACCCGGGGGATTAGAAAATATAATTTTTTTCGGCCCGCCCCCTTTTGTGGGCGTGGATTAAAAAAAAAATTGTAAAATAATGATAAACTTGTATTTATTTAGTGCGAAAAGCATAAGAATGAATTTTTAAACATATATTTCGAGGGGAAATTTGTCCCCCCAATGACCACTGCCGACCTCCCCTCCCAAAAAATAAAACAAACGACCCTGTTTTTTTGCATGTTGGAGGGTATAAAAGATTCGGCACAGACGAATTTAACACTCTTACTTGTTTTTTTTTTTTTCATTTTGTTTCACATAAATAAAGTTTTGTAAAGTAAAACGAATGAATTTTTTTGTTATATTTTTTTAAATTTTAGTTATTTGATTTAAACTTTGAACAGACAAGGAAAAAATTCGAATTTTATTTAAAATTCATAAGGTATTTGAAATAAAATTTTTGTTTAAATAAAATTCTCAAAAACATTTGAATTTTATTATTTCCAAAAATAAAATTCTCAAAAAAAAAAGAATTTTATTTTTGGTTTGAATTTTATTTTTGAATTTTATTTTTGGTTTAATTTTATTTTACTTTTGGTTTGAATATTTATTTGTTCAAAATATATTTGTTATTATGGAAATAAAATTCTTTTTTTTTATTAATAAAATTTTTTAAAGAATTTAAAAAAAAAAATTTTTGAATTTTATTTCTTCTAAGAATTTAAAATAAAATTTTTAAGAATTATATTTAAAATTCTTTCTTGAATTTTTTGAAAAATTCAAAATTGAATTTTATCAATAACGAATTTTAAATTTTATTGTTTTTCCTTGTCTGACTTTGAATGAACCCGAAAACAAACACCAAACTCGATTTCATGTGATTCGGAAAATATCATGTAATTTGAAAAGTTTTGAAAGACATAACAGAGGCCTTTAACACATTTTAAATGATGATAAATAGGCCAACCAAAAAACAGCCAAATGCTTATTTGTTATTTCGATGAATAAACCGATTTGGATTAAACACAAATTCTAATCACGAAAAAACAGAAAAACTAAGATACATTTGTTATAACTTCTTTTGAATATTTTTTCATTTATTGGTAAATTTTTTGTTTTTTATCTCATTTTTACATTTTAATTTTAGAACTTTAATTTTAGAAAATACAAATTTTATTACAAAATCAGCGCTAAAAAGATACATGAATTTACAGCATCTTTATTCTGCTTAAATCAGCTCTACAAAGATACATGAATTCACTGCATCTTTAATCTGCTTAAATCAGCGCTAAAAAGATACATGAATTTACAGCATCTTTATTCTGCTTAAATCAGCGCTCTAAAGACACATGATTTCAGTGCATCTAAAGAGCGCTGTTTCTGTGTATCCAACTAGCGCTCTAAAGTGGGACATCGCCTTAGAGAATCATGCATGAATTCAGCGCAATTGGATGCGCTCCTTTACTCAAGTTCCCCTTCCAAAAGCTGCTGAACGTTCAGCAAAATTTCTGCTGGGATGGATAATATGATGTTATTAGTTGAACACTTATACACTCATAGAAATATCTTAGTAGAAAAATTAGTAAACCCATTGTAGATCAAGTTTTACAGAATATTGCCGTATTCAACAAAAATTAATGTTGATATCGTTGAATAATCAGTAAATTTGAATCAACTATTTACAACGCTTATACAGAATTCAATAGATAAAACCAAAAAAGAAAAAACAACCCTGTTCGTTCAATTTTGTATTATCAAGTTGGTAGCAATGCATTGCAATGTGAAATTTGTTTGTCTCTTAAAAATTATTTTATGTGTTTGTTTCTTATAAAAATATTTATGATTATAAAAATAAATAAAAATAGGATCTGATGATCAGATTCTGATCTGTAAATATTTGGTAAGTAATAAAATACATTGGTTACCTTATGTATTCATACTATATTATAATTTTTTTTGTTTTTAACATGATAATGTTTTTAGGCTGGGGTCTAATTTTAAAAAAGTTGCAGGACGCCACCTCAGTTTGACTATATAAGCTAACGATTAAACAAAAAAGAAAATGAGAATTACAGTTTTCATTTTATTACAACCGTAAACTTCGACAAAAATTTAAAATTAATAAATAAAATAAATAAACACATAGTTCTGGTAGTGACACCTAGCGGCGCTAGGTGTCACTCGATTAACGCAGTATTGCCATACCAAATATCGCATTTCCAATTAGATTTGTTACCATCATCGCAAATTTTTTCCAATAAAATATTACCACATGGCAATACTAACCAGTATATTTGAAAATCGAATATGTATCTACAAGCAAGAAAAACATAACAAAATTTAAATCAATATTTGAGTAAGCTACGGTGGCCTAGCTGAGGTGATCCAGACTGGAAAACGGAAGGTCCGTTGATCGAATCCCGTGATTTGTCAACTTTTTTTTTTTTTTATTTAGTTTTTTTTAGCTTGTACATTTCTTTTTAGTGCCTACGGTCAGTACCGGGAATACCGGTATTCCCGGTTCTTAATTCATTCCCGGTTTTCCCGGGAATACCGGTATTCCCGGTTCCGGTTCTGACGGTATTCCCGGGACTACCGGTATGAATATTTTGTAAAATTTTGTACAATTAAAATTTTTTCGTTGCTTTTACCAAAAAAAATACACAACATGTGAAAACAACACCATTTCCATTTTATTTTTTTAATTTAAGAAAAAATAGTTGCATAATTTTTTAAAAATTTTACAAACACAACTAAATGTTACTGAAATGCTGATTGAATTGTGTAATTTAAATATTTGATGGTATAGTATTTTTTTGGTTTTTGAGAACCGGTACCAGGATCAGAACCGGGAATACCGGTATTCCCGGGAATATGTCTAGAACCGGGAAACCGGTTCCAGAACCGGGAATACCGGTATTCCCGGGAATACCGAGAACCGGGAAATGGGGGCACTATTTCTTTTTGTTAGGGAATAATTTGTTTGCATTAATTCTTTGTACTTTTTTATTTAATTATAAATAAAAAAAAATTTTATATATTCAGATTTTTCTAAATTTTCTAGTTGTTTTTCTTTCTGAATTTTGTGATTTTTTCTGAATATATCCGCATTTTTCTGACTTATTTTTTGTATTTTCTGATCTGTTCTTACACTCAAAATAATAACTCTGTAAAATACATTGTAAAATGACTGTAATCTCAATTCAACAGATGTTTGACAGAGTTTTCTTTCAAAATACAGATTTAAAGAAAATACTTTGAATTTTTTGTGACAAAAAACAAAGTTTTATTTGTTATATTACTTTTAACCTTGTAATCTTTATTTTACAGATAACAGATATTTCTGCAAAAATACAGATTTTAACAAAATACTTTGTATTTTTTGTAACCAAAAACTAAGAAAACTTAAAAAAGAAAATTCCAAAATAAATTGCATTTAACTAAAGAGTTTTTTCTATAAAATTTTGGTTGCATCAAATACATTTTACAAATATATGTAAATTAACAGAGTTTTTCTTTGCTAAATGGTGCTTTATTTAACCAATATTTTACTAGAGACTCTGTAAACTAACAGTTTTTTTTGTCCAAAATATTTTACAGAGTTTTATAGTAAAAAAACAGATTTTTTTTCTGTCAAAATACGCTAATATTTAACCAAATATTTTACTATAAAGTCTGTAAATTAACAGTTTTTTTTTGTAAAAATCATTTTACAGAGTTTTTTAGTAAAATTACCAAGTAATGTTGCTAGCTGGAAAAGTACGGTGAACTCTGTTAAATTAGCAGAGTTTTTCTGTAATTTACCAGAGTTATTATTTTGGAGTTTTTCTGTAATTTACCAGAGTTATTATTTTGAGTGTAGTTTTCCAAATTTTTTGTAAATATTAATAAATTTGATAAATTTCTTGGAGTTCTTTTTTTCTGAATATTTTTTTAATCCCTACATATTTTTTTTTTCAAATATGTGAGGGTTATTCGTAAAAAGTTTTTATTAAATAAAACATTATCATGATTTAATTTTTTGGGCAAGAGTACAAAACTCTGCGGCATTTTTTTTTAAGGTTTTGGATTTGGTGTCATTACAAAACTGGAGAATGGCTTATGAGTGCATAACCTAAATAAACGAAGTGTGTGTGAAAATCTTGTTTAAATATTGCAGCTTAAAAAGCCGGTGATAATTCTAAAAAATATTGTGATTTATACTTAATAAAAGAATATTTACAAATAACAACAAGCTTTTTTTTTTTATAAAATTTCTTATATCAACAAAAATATGAGTTGAGTTTACAAAAAATACGAGTTGATTTACAAAAAAACGAGTTAATCAACTTTTACAAAAACTGACAACAATTTTTATTGAAATCAACATAAATATTTGTAGGGTCAAAATCAACAATGATTTCTGTTGAATTTACAGCGATTTTCTTTGGGAATACAATGATTTTTGGTTGAGTGTATATACATATATTACTAGCTGACCCGGTCCGCGTTGCTGGCCCTAAGAAAACCTCGGTTCTGTTTTCTATTGCATCTCGATCTTAATATACAGTGTCGGACAAAACTAAAGCATGGGACCGGGTCTAGAAGTAGCCCTTATTTCAACCTTCGGTTAGCACTATCTATAGAGAAACAGACAGACGTATCGTTAATTATAGTACAAAGGGGCGTGTCAATTTACGCATTCTTATCGAATCGTGGCTTTTAATATAGCTAAAGTTCCAAGTTGCGTCCTCGGTAATCGGTTTAGCCGTTTTTGTGTGATTGCGGAGGAGGAAGAAATAAATTTTATTAAATAAAAAAGGGAGTGGCATTTTTTACCCCTTTGCCGAATCGCGCTCTATCACGAACTATAGTTCCAGCTTGGTTAGTACTATCAGTAGTAAAAGAGAAAATAATGTTGAGTATAGCATAAAGGGGACAGGAAACTTACGCCTCTTTGTCGAATCGTGTTCTTAAAATTTAATCAGCCGTTTTGGCATTATTGCAAAGCATGCAGAAATATTTTCAATTCAATACAAAGGGGCGTGGCATTTTACCCCCCTTTGCCCAATAACGCTCTAATTTGGCACATAATTAGTACTCGATTAGTACTACCTTTGGTTTAAATTTCATCAAAATTGGTTTATTTCTTTTTTATGCACAGATGTCAAAAGTGGTGCAATGTAAAAATTCGAATTTGCCACGCCCCTCCGCCCACAAACAAAGAATCAAAAATCTGATCACACAGTGTTACTCCCGATGCTATTCTAAATATTCCCTGAAGATTTCATTAAGATCGGTCCAGCCGTTTTCGCATCCATAAGAAACATACATACAGCCGTTTTTGGATTATTGCAAAGCATGCAGAAATATTTTCAATTCAATGCAAAAGGGCGTGGCATTTGACGGACCTTTATCCGATAATGCTCAAATTTGGCACATAGAAAGTACTCGGTTAGTAGTATCATTGGTTTAAATTTCATCAAAATCGGTTCATTCGTTTTTTATATATAGAAGTCATTAGTGGTGGAATGTAAAAAAATGATTTTGCCACGCCCCTCCGCCCACCGACAGAAAATCAAAAATCCGATCGCACAGTGTTACTCCCCAGGCTATTCTGAATATTCCCTAAAAATTTCATCAAGATCGGTCCAGCCGTTTTCGAGTCCATACGGAACATACATACACACATACATACATACATACTAGAGTTGTTAGTCGATTAAGAATAATTCGATTAATCGATCAAACAAAACCCAACTCTTGTTCGAATAATTCAAAAAAGACGATTTTCGAATAACGAATAAATCGATTAATTAATGTCGATTAATCGAACAATTTTTTTTAATTAAAAAATTAAATAAATGCTTAGTATTTGATTTATTCTCATTAATTTTGAAAGATTTTATACAAAATGTAGGAAAGTTAAAATATATTGTAGCCATAGCCCTGGATAGCACATCCATTATAGAATTAGGGGGAGTTATCAAGTTTTTAATAAATAATTTAGAAAAAAATAATAATTCTTTTGCATCAGACTTACTAAAACGTATTAAAATAAGAATTAATGAGAGACGTATAAAAGTGTTAAATACGTTAATAATTTTTCTAAATTCAGAAAATTTTCCGAGCAATGAAAGTTTCTTAAAATATTCTCCAAAAAGCGAAACAAAAGAATATGCAAAAAATAAATTATACTCCAGATTATTTTATGTTGAAAGTAATCACAATAATTCAGATAAAGGTATTGAAATAGAGGAAGTTATTAGTAATGAAAATAATAATCTTTTATGCGAGTTAAATAATTCAATTCAAAGTAATAAAAATTCAGAAAATAAAAAGGACTTTAGCGATATATCAGACGATATGGTATATTTGGAAAAATCTGAAAAAAGAACAGAAAAAATAGATAAACTTATTTATGCTCTTCTTACTATATCACCTACTTCAACAATTAGCGAAAGAGTGTTTTCAAAATCTAATTTAATAAAAACTAAAACCAAAAATTGTTTGAAAGCAAAAAAATTAAGTCAACTTTTATTTTTAAAAGATTATTTCTTAAGAACAACTTAAATTGTCTTATTTGACAAAAATTAAAATCATTTATGATATATTTTGTCTGAATATTTCAAATAATAATTTGTATTTGAATTATTTCTCAACAAGTATTAAAATCGACATCCATTAATTAAAAGTGATCTCAGTTATTCAATTTTTAAGTTTTTTTAACTTTTAACTATTTTATTTTTAAGTTTTGTATGCATTTTTTCGTTAATAAAAATTTTAACTTTCTTATTTTAAGCTTTTTTATATGAATTGTTTATTTTTTTGTTAATAAAAATATTTTTTAAAATATTTTTTTTATTCGTTATTCTCTTCGATTAATCGAACAAATTTTGATCTTTAATCGTTTGATCGAACGAGGAAAAACAATTATTTGAATTATTCGAACAAAGTTGAAAGTCGAATAATTGACAACTCTAATACATACACACATCCATTTTTATATATATAGATTTTTTTAAATATTGGATACCAAAAATGTTATTTCATTCGCATATTTAACAAAGTTAAAGACCTAATTCCAAAAAATTGTTATAAGTTTGATCAGAACACACCCTTAGCTTGCCCCTAGCACTATTAATTCCCAATTTTAAGGACACTAATTTTTGGACTTTTGTCCTGCTAGATTTTGATTTGGAACCAATGTGCAAGGTGGGGAAAATAGAGCAAATTGGTACATTTTTTATCTTCTGAACAAATGGTCCCAGAAACTTGAAATTTGGACTCTAGGATCCTCTCGCAGAATTAACATGCGGAAAACAAATTTTTTTTGAAAATTCCGCCTCCAAGGGTGGGAAAATAGGGAAAATCGGTGAATTTTTTATCTTCTGAACAAATGGTCCCAGAAATGTGAAGTTTGGTCTTTAGGATCCTCTCGCGGAAACAACATTCCGAAAAAAATATTGTTTGAAAAATTCCTCCTCCAAGGTGGGAAGGGGGGGGGGGGGGGGGGGGGAAATAGAGAAAATCAGTACATTATTTATCTTTTAAACAAATGGTTCCAGAAACTTGAAATTTGAACTCTAGGATCAAAAAAAACATCTTGAAAAAAGTAGAAGGGGGAAAATAGGGCAATTTTGTATCTTCTGAACTAAAACTTTAAGTTTTGATCCTCTCGCGGAAATAATTTTTTGAAAAATACACTTTTTGAAAATTTTGGTTTTAAGGAGGGCCAAGAGGGGCAAAATAGGGCAATTTGGTAAATTTTAAACTAATGGTCTTAAAAACATGACATTTGCAATATAGGATCATCTCGCGGAATAACATATTGAAAGAAGTACTTTTTTGAAAATTACTTTTTAAAGGGGGAAAGAAGGGCAATTTTGTATCTGCTGAACTAATGGTCCTAGATATTGAAGTTTGGACTGTACGATCCTCTCGCGGAAATAACATTCTGGAAGAAGTACTTTTTGGAAAAATCTGCTTCTATGGGGGGAAAAAGAGGGAAAGTAGGGCAAATTTGAAATTTGAATCCTCTTGCGGAAACAACATTCTAATGGAAGTACTTTTTTGAAAATTTCGCTTCTCTCGTTGACGTGTTTCGTTTAATTTAGTTTTTTTGTTGTGAATTTTAATTGTTCGGACGGATGGGTTAGGGTTTTGGCGGGATGGACCGACCTGTGAGTGTATTTGTGTTCGTGGTGTGTTAGCCGGCACTAGCCGCCCTAATGCCTTTTCCGGTGACCGTAACAAATGACACAAGTGTTTCTTTGTTGCAAACGGTCGTGTTTTTAACTGCGCTCTAGTTAAAGTGAAAATTCAGGGTTATTGTGTCAATTAAAAAATCCATAAAAAACATAAAAAATAAAAGTGTATCAATATCTACATTTTGATAAAAAAATAATACTACCTCCGTCCCAAAATAATCTTAACATTTCTATATTTTGGCTGGGATTATGGAGGATTTTTTGAAAAAGCTTTGTTTTTTTTGTTAATACATATCGGGACATATCAATAATTTAAAAATTCTTTATAGCTTTGAAATTTTTCAATTCACGTGCAAAATGGAAAATGGCAATAAACTGCATCCAGATAAATGAGATAACTTGTTTTCGACGTTACAAACAGACCTGGTGTCCACTACTGTCGAAAAGATGAAAATTATTACAAAATGCGGCGTATGAAATAAGAAAATTTACGCTAGAGGCCCTTTTAACGGTTTTTAATAAATGCATTATGGATGCAATAGGGACATCTTGCAAATATTTTTAATTAATTTTGTTACAGTTTTAGTACATGAGATTAGTATAAGATTGTTTTTTTAACTTTATCTTGTATTATTTCAACTAAAAAACTGCTTAATAAAATGTAAAGTTTATTTTGGGACAAAAAAATCTATAGAAATGTTAAAAATATTTCGGGACGGAGGTAGTATTAAAAAAGTCAGTTTTCATTAATAACTTTTGAATTTAAAAAATCACAAAATTAAATAAATTAAATATATACCAAAATTATTTTACTGCTAAAAAAAAAAAAAAGAACACAAAGAACAGAAAAAAAAAAAATCAAAATGAGTGATGTTCTCTGCAGTCAATGTAAAAAAGAGATTACTTCTTTATCTTATGTGAAATGCTACAATTGCAATGCCAATTACCACTTTTCTACTTGCTCTCCTCTATCAGAAAGCACGTATGCAAGTATGTATGGTGATAGAAAAACAAATTGGAAATGTCATGTATGCAAACCCCGCAGTAAATCCCCCAACAATTTATATCAAGCCGTCGTGTTTAATGAACACAATCAACAAAAACAGCTCCGAACTGATGATGACGATTCCGATGCTAGTGATCGCTCAAAAAAATTTAAAGAGTCAATGATGTTAAAATTATAAATGATGGAAACAGCAACAATGAAAAAAACACTGAAGCAAGCAGCAACAATAACAACAACATCAAATACATCTATATTAACGACCAGCTGACATTTAACAACCGTAAATTGCTATGGTTAGCCAAAACTAAAGCCAAAGAATCAAACTGGAAGTTTGTATGGGTACGAAATGGAACTATTTGCGCACGTAAAACTGAAAACACTTCATTCATCATCATCAATAATGCATCAGATATTGAGCTAATCACCCTCACAATTTAATCATACAATTTTTTCTGTCATATGTTATTTTTTTCCCCCCTTAAAAAATACAAATTAAAACTTTTTAAATAAATTTTTCCTTTTTCAAATTAAAAAATGAATAAAAAAACAAATCAAACTTTAGATCATTTTCATGAAATTGATACCAAATACATAAGTTGTCCTATATCGCTTATTTATATGAATATTCGTTCCTTACGTTTAAATTTCACAACATTTCTTACAAACATAAACAAAATAATTAGCGAAATAAAAATCATAGTTCTTGTTGAAACAAACATAAGTGACAATGAAAACATTTTTTATAATATTCATGGTTTCAACTCGGTTTTCTTAAATAGAAATGGCAAAGGAGGAGGTATTGCGGTGTATGTAAAAGAAAATATATAATTTACCAAACTCTCTACAAAAACAAAATCATTTGAACTAATTCAACTAAACATAAACACAAACAGCGAACCCCTTTCCCTTTTATCAGTGTATCGCCCCCCTAATCTAAAAATTCCAGAGTTTATAACTGAGCTTGATACAATCGTAAACAACATAAAGAAAAAACAAGAGATCGTTATAGTAGGAGATATGAATATAGACATTAAAACAGATAACATTACAACAACAACATATCTTGATATGATACTGTCTAATGGTATGCAGAGTATGGTAAATGAGAGCACTCGTGTAGATGTTAATAAAAATACGAGCACTTGCATTGATCATGTGTTCATAAAAAATAATCAAGCAAACTCTCATGCTAATGCAACAATAATTAGAACAACAATATCTGACCATTATTCAATTTTTTGCTGTATTCAAAAAGAACAAAAAAATCAGGGCAGTGAAACACGTATAACTCAGGGGCCACAATATAATAATTCTAAAGTTAATAAAAGCATACGGGAAACCAATTGGAACGATGTAATAATTCAAATACCAAATACAGAATGTTTATATAATGAAATCTTTAACAAATTTTGTGAAATTTATAAAACATCGAATAAAGAAACTAAACCTTGTAAAAAAAGATCAAATAAACCTTGGATTAGTGAAGAATTAGTTAAATATTGTGATACTCGGGACAAACTTCATAGAAAATGGCGAAATAATAAAAATAACAAGATATTTGAGTCTGAATACAAAAAATTTAGGAACTCTTTAAATAAAAAAATACACAATGCAAAAAATATGTACTATAAAAATAAGTTTTTGGAAAATAGAAACGATATGCGTGCAACTTGGCAAATTATAAACGAAATAATCGGTAAAAAACCAAGCAATCTTGATGAAATCGTAATAAAAAACTTCAAAAATGATAGCATAAACGTAATTATAAATAACTTTTCTACGAACTTTAACGATAACGTTAAAAAAAATAATACACGATTGTAACATTAAAACAAGCAACAACATTGAAACAACACTTCAAAACTCCATGTATCTTTCTTACACAAACGAGGAAGAAATTTATAATATTCTTATAACCCTAAACATCAAAAAAGGTGCCGGTGTAGACTGCATTAGACCGAAAGATCTAAAAAATAATGCAAACATATTAACACCTATACTAACAAAACTTATAAACTCAAGTTTAGAAAACGCCGTCGTGCCAAAACAGCTTAAAACGTCAATAATAAGGCCAATATATAAAAGCGGAAGTAAATCGGACTACAACAACTACAGGCCAATAGCTATCCTGTCAGTAATTGAAAAAGTGTTAGAAGAAGTTATAGCCAGAAGACTCAATGAGTATTTACAAAAGTATAATATCATCAATAAAAATCAATTTGGATTCCAAAAAGGAAAAAACATTAATAAACTTCTTGGAAATTTCTCAAACCACATCAACAAATGTCTTAGTCAACACATGCACTGCTTAGTTTTGTACATCGACTTTAGTAAAGCATTTGACACATTGTCTCATAGCAAGCTTATCCAAATGCTAGAAAGAGTTGGGATAAGAGGAAACACACTAAATTGGTTCAAAAATTATCTTGAATGCAGGACATATCAGGTTAAAATAAATAATAATTTCAGTGATGAAATATCATCTGAATATGGAGTACCTCAAGGTTCAAAACTTGGACCGATTCTTTATATTATTTATGCAAATGATATGATAAATGCGCTACAAGAAAGCACAGCATTCGCGTATGCAGATGATACTGCCATTATCGTTGCTGATAAAAATATTTGTAATGCCACAAGAACATTACAAAATCAATTTGACATTGCAACAAAGTGGTGTCATGACAACGGTCTACTTATTAATGCAACAAAGACGAAAGTAATGCATATTAAGCCACCACATCTAAACAATACATCAATACAAATTAAGTTCCATGACAGAGAATGTTTGCACAATAAAAATAGCACCAACGATACATGTAACACATATATTGAAGTAGTCAACTCTTACAAATACCTCGGAGTCTATGTAGATAGCAGTTTTAAATGGAACTTGCATGTTGAAAACATTCAGAAAAAGCTAAGAAAATCCGCATATGCACTCTACCACTTAAGTAACTGTGCCACCTACAATGTATTAAGACAGGCTTATTTTTCGTTATCGGAGTCTTACATTCGGCATGGTATAGCAGCCTGGGGAAGTGCAACATACTGTAGAACTTTACAAAATACCCAGAATCAACTCTTGAAAATTCTCTGGAAAAATCAACGACTCTCATTAGAAACCACCAGATATATTACAAACAACATCAACAACTCTATCGTCGCTCAAAACGATCAACACAACAACAATACAAATAACAACAGCAACAACAACAATAATCAGAACAGTAGCTGCAGCAACAACATAATCAACAACTCAAATCAAATCATCAATACAAACAACAACACAACAACAACCCATCAACAACAACGCTCGAATCAAAATAACATCAACCACAACAGAGTTGCCAACAACGGAAATATCAACAGTAGAACAAAAAACAAAACCGGAATCGTCAACACCAAGCCTAACAACCTGGCCAAGGATGTCAACGTACTAAACGTGAAAAGCTTGTACTACACAACGCTAATAAACGAATTTTTCAACGACACAAGATTTCTTCAGCCAATTGATCACGTGCACAACACAAGGCGTCGAGCGGAAGGAAGGTTCAAAGTAGAACGCTTTCGCAACGAATATGGAAGGAACACCTTAGCCGTAACGCTACCCACAATTTTCAACACTATACCAACACAAATTTTAAATCTTAAAAACAAATACACCAGAAACAAAATGATTAAAAAACATTACATAAGTTTGCAATAAAAGAAAATAAATGAATTAAAAACAATACTTTAAATTCCTGCAGACAAGCCGTATGGCTTAGCGGGACTAGCATTAATTATTATGTAAAATATTTATTGATTAATAAAAATGAAAATTAAAAAAAAAAAAAAAAAAAAAAAAAAAAGGGGTAAATTAGGGCAATTTTGTATCTGCTGAACTAAAGGTCCTAGATACTTGAAATTTGGAGTGTACGATCCCCTCGCGGAAAAAACATTCTGAAAGAAGTACTTTTTTGAAAATTTTGTTTTATAGGTGGAAAAGGGGGAAAAGTAAGGCAATTTTGTATCTGCTGAACTAATGGTCCTAGATACTTGAATTTTGAACTTTTTTGTATCTGCTGAACTAATGGTTCTAGATACTTGAAGTTTGGACTGTACGATCCTCTAGCGGAAATAACATTCTGGAAGAAGCACTTTATTAGTAAATTCTGCTTCTAAGGGGGAAAATGGGGAAAGTAGGGCAATTTTGTAACTGCTGAATTAATGGTCCTAAATACTTGAAATTTGGACTGTACGATCCTTTCGCGGAAATAACATTACAAAATAAGTACTTTTATGAAAATTCTGCTTCTAATGGGGAAAAATGGAGAATGTAGAGATACTTAAAATTGGTACTTTACGATCCACTCACGGAAATTACATTCTGGGAAAATAAATTTTTGAATTTTCGCTTCCATTTGGTACATATTGTTTCTTATGCACTAATGTTCCTTGAATCTTAAAGTTTGAACTATGTGATCGTTTCGCCAAAATAAAATTTTTTGCAACTTTAAATCTACTCAAAATACAATATTTTAAAGGTCGAAACTAACAATTTTTATGTTTAATTAATAATTAATAAGAATTTGCAGTAATAAAGTTGTTTTTTTACAGCTAACCGGTAACGAAGTACCGGGCGAGTTAGCTAGTTTATTATAAATCAATAAAATAAAATTGATAAAAAAGTCATACGTGCCGGATATTTTAGTGTAGGTTGAAAGGTAATGTTTGCAAATATTAAATTTATCTTTTTTGTGCAATTTTAAATAGGTTCGATACAAGCAATTCCACTTATAAATTTATATTGTCAGATTTGTTAACTAAAAAAGTCAATACATTTGGTCATAATTTAACTCAATTTTTTATATGTATTTTAACTAATAATGTTTAATGATGTATAGTTACTCTATCCGAACGACATTCAGTAATAATATATCAAAAAAGTCAATGATCTTAACATTTTTTTAGCATTTGTTCATATAAATAAATTAACCAACTTTGCATTCAATTTATATGTAGGGTGCAAGGAGGACAACAAACTTTGATCACAGCTTTAATTGCTTAAGGTCCCTAGTTTTTAGAATGCCTAATTTTGTTTTACAACTCCTAACCGTTTAGAAGATATAGTCAAAAAACTTCGATGCGCGCGTTTTCCATACAAACCGTCCACTGTGAATCGTGCCAAAAAAGTTAAACTAGCAGAAGTATTGTACGTCGAATTCGTAAAAATATTGGATTAAAGTCCTACCGGGCTAATTAGTATCCAAATAGAACAGAAAAGAAAGAACCAGTAGCAAAAAAGCGTACCAGATTGCTGTGTGATCAGGATTTGACCAATTTTAAGGGCTGCATTGTTATGGATGATGACAACACACCAATCCACCAAATTGCTCAAATCTTCGTCCAATCAAGAAATATTGGGCAATTGTTTAACACAAATTGAAAAAGAGTGCAGGAACAGTAAATAACCATATTTTGATGAGAACAAAGTGGAATAAATTTGGTGGAGAGTGGAAAGAAAAGTTGTGCAGAAGTTTATAGGAGGCATTAAAAGAGAAGCCAGAAAATTTATACGAAATAAGGACACATAAACTTCCAATTATATTTTTTTTAAAGGTTAATAAATTACCTTTAATTTAATGTATAAAATGTTAAAACATATATTAATTATGTTTATGTTTAATTTAAAACTTATGGTCGCTTTACTACGTCCCGATTTTAAGTGGCCACTACTTTAATCCAAGCGGGAAATATAGTTCATAATAGGGCGGCGATCACACAAAGAGGCGAAAATGCCACGCCCCTTTGTACTTCATTGAAAGGTATTTCTATCTGTTCCGTAATCACGCTTAAACGTCTGAACCGATTTTAATGAAAATTTCACCACACATAGTACTAACCCAGACGGGCACTATAGGTTATAATAGGAGGGCGCTCTGACGGATGGGCGTAAAAGTCCACGCCCCTTTGTATTAAATTGAAAGTTATTTCTGCCAGTTCCGTAATTACTCTTAAACTTCTGAACAGATTTTATTGCAATTTTCAACACAGATAGTACTAACCGAAGCGGGAACAATATGCCATATCAGCACGTTATTGGGCAAACGCGTTTTAAAATGCCGCTCTTTGTATTAATTTCAAATTATTTTTGACTGCCATAATAAAGCGCGTTTGGACAAAGAGGCATTAGTTGCATCGCTCTTTTGTACTATACTAAAAGTTGTTTCTGTTAGTTCCGCAATTACGCATCAACGGCTGAATCAATTAAGATGAAATTTTCGTCACAGATAGTACTAAACGAGGCGGGAACTATAGAACATAAAATGAGCGATCGGACAAAGGGGCATAAAATAACAAGCCCTGTTAAATTTATTGCACCTCCTTTCTGCCTTTTTCGCAATCACGCTTATTCGGCTTAACTGATTTTGAAGAAATTTCCACAGCAGATTGTACTAACCGAGGCAGGAACTATAGGCCACAAAAGAGTGTGGTTTGACAAAGGGGACCCACGCTATTTTGTATTACATTGAAAGTTATTTCTGCCTGTCCCACAATCAAGCTTAAACGGCTTAACCAATTTTAATGGATTTTTCACCACATATAGTACTTTCGAAACGGGAATAATAAACCATAATAGAGCGTGTTTAGACCACGGGGCGTAAGTTGTCACGCCCCTTTGCACCACACTGAAAGTTATTTTCTGTCTGTTCCGTAATTACGCTTAATCGCCTTAACTGATTTTAACAAAATTTCAACACATATAGTACTTACTAACCGAGGCGGGAACAATATGCCATATTAGCGCGTGATTGGGCAAAGGCGTGTATTTTTGCCAGTTCCGCAATCACGCAAAAACGGCTGAGCCAATTTTTAATAAATGACTAACAGATGCGGGCCCATATCAGTGTGCGATCGAACAAAGGGACGTAAATTTCCACACCCATTTATAATATATTGAAATATATTTCTGCCTATTCGTTTATCACGCTTAAACGTCGAGTACTAAACAAGGCGGGAATAAAGGGTCATATCAGCGCGCGATCGGACAGAGGTGGTGTAAAGTAATGCGAAATTGAAATTTTCACCAGATGGAGTGCTAACCGAGAATGCAACCATAGGGCATTACAAACTGTTATTCATTATATAATATTTTTTTCAACCCGGGCAACGCCGGGTGCGAAACAGCTAGTGAGAAAATAAAAAAGACAAACCATACAGTCCTGGCATAGAAGACTAGAAAGTGGCAGGCAACATACCAGCTCTAGTCCAACCTGCATCAAGTTGTTTTGTTGGGATCAAATAAAGGAAAAGCGACCAGAGACGACTTCAAGGAGTTTCTTGAAATTGTTTTATTATACCTTGGTGTAAATATTCCTAACAATCATTTTAGCCCACCAGGACCCATCAGTCATGCCCGATGGATGGCAAAAGGCATATATTGCCTAAAAATGTTTTTGGTTTGACCAAAAAAAATTTACGTGAAATTTTGGTTTAGCGCCACTAAAGCAATATAACCTGCAAATTATGATTTGAATTTTTTTAAAGCGATTGCTAATTATGCTTCAATTAATAAGATGTCTCAACGATTGAAGAAGAGATTCTCTGACATCTTTGGTATCTCAGTGGTGAAGCTGTTGCACTATTTGATCCGAATATCTCTTGTGAAATAAAATGAAAAATGGCAAATGCAAGGAGGAAGAGTTATCTGACAGCGAAGAAAACTAATTGTAAGACGATGATATCGGGGAAGATTATGACTAGAGGGATAGCGGCGAAAGTGGCAACAAAGATCGTGATCATCCAGTACACGTTGTTGGATTCGAAGGTGTAAAAATAATTAACATGGAATCGAAACAAGTAAATCCAGAACTCATAATATAAAGAATGATTAAGGCCACTACGTCACAGCTGAGACACCAACATTTTTTTCACGTTTCGGATTAACAACAAATTTCATTGGTTCCGGTCCGAATACTTGGGAAAATTGTGAGGACTACCAGCAAGCGCTGCAAATATTACTTCAATTACATGTTTTCATCGACGCTGCCGAAAGAGGCGTAAAATTTAATTGAGGACTATAACATCGTGTTGTGCATGAATTTTTTTACCCTAACAAAGTGGAAATACGGCGTAGGTATGTTGGGACAAAAAGTATGGGGCAAAAATTATTGGGGGTCAGTCTGCATTTCCCGTTTCTAAGAGGCACCATGGGAGCGGTAAGAGCTGATTTTATAAATAAAAATTATAAAAAATAAAAAATGTGTGGGGACCTCCTTAAGGCTTAAAAATAAGGGGTAGGTTTGTTTGGGGAAAATGTTGGGGCTAAACAAATATTGGGGGTCAGTATAAGATCTGATTTTATAAAAAAATAAAAAAAATTGTGTGCGGACCCCTTAAGGCTTAAAAGTAGAGGGTAGGTTTGTTTGGGGAAAATGTTGGGGCGGAAAAAATATTGGGGGTCAGTTATACATTTAAATTCTCTAGGGTCATCCCTGCGCCAGTTAGAGCGGTGGGAACAAATTTTATAAAAATGTCATTTTGTGTGGGAGACCCCTTAGGACTTGGAGATAGGGAGTTAGTGTATTTAGATGAAACGTTGGGGGCTAAAAATAAATGGGGGTCGGTCTTGCTAATGACCCCTCTAGGAAGCACCGTTGGACCGGTAGGAGCTAATTTAATAAAACAAATTATGTAAAAATAAAAAATAAATGTATGGGGACCACCCTAAGGGTTGAAGATAGATGGTAGGTATGTTTTAAGAAAATGTTGGGGATGAAAAAATATTTGGGGTCGGTCATACATTTAATTCCTCTAGGGTCAAAACCACTGGAGTTGTGGGGCTTTTTGTGGATTTTTTTCCATTTACGGCCAACTTTGACCCCGATGAGCGACCCCTAGATCCTATCCGACCTCCCCCATTGTTATGTTGCTTTGACTTTTTGCTTGCTACTACCGCACAAGCATAAATGTTATAGTATGTGTGTGCGTGTGTAAAGTAAATACTTTGATTTAAGAAAAAAATGTTTAAATCAACTGATTCAAAACATTTTTGATTTGAATCAATTGATTTGAATCAAATTGATTTGAATCAATTGATTTGAATCAAATTGATTTGAATCAATTGATTTGAATCAAATTGATTTGAATCAAGTGAATCAATTCATTATTTAAACAAGGAATTAAACAAAAAATTAGTTAATTCTTTCAACAAATAGTTGAAATTAATTCTTTTGAATCAAATCATCAAGAATTAATTCCTTGATTTATTAATATGAATTAATCTTTTTGCGAATCAAATAAAAAAGTGAATTAATTCTTCAAAGGTCTGATTATA